>JBBMOC010000080.1:0-40302 GCA_037975185.1 Centropyge bicolor
GCCTCGCATGACGTCATCAAATATGTCTCACATTCATTTTTTATAATTCCCAGAAGTTCTCATTATAAGCGTTGTTACATTTAATCATGTTTGTAATCAATATACTAATCCTCTCATCTGGCCGCAGATGAATCCGTGCGACTCTGTGCTGGAGGGCCGCTATAAAGGAATTAAAATAATGAAACTTCTCTCCAGCTTGGCCCATATTCTTATTATCAATTGATCACAGTGTCTGAGCAACCTCTGTGCTACACGTGGGGTGAAATTGAATTGGGCTTCTCTCTCTGGAAGGAGAAAAGAACAAAAAAAAAAAAACACACACACACACAAGTGAAAGTGGCTGGCTAATTTTGTAGTTGGCTTGAATCAAGATTGCCCATTTGATCCATGGCGAGGTTTCAAAACAGTTTATCTCCCGAGCCATTGTAATTTACAGAGCTTTGATTACTGGAATTGGGAGGACACAGGCTGCCACTGGAGCCTGATTCCTGCCTCAAACTCACTCGGGGCCGAGTTAGACTTTCACCTGCGCTGAATGCTCATTTGATTCCCGGTTGTTCGCGGTGCAGCCTGAGCTGAAGGTGACTGTCTGATCAGAGGGGCTGCAGGGTCTGAGGGGGACTCTATTATACTGTTTGAATGCATTTTCTCTGACTGTTTGTTCGTCAGCGCTCAACACAAACACTCAAGTGATGATGGAGGGATCGACGTCGGAGCAAATGAAGCTCCATTTTTCAATCTTCAAAAATACGCACGTCATCGCACAGGACACACAATCAGCTGATCGATGGCCACTGTGAAGTTTTCTCTGGAAGTTTGCTAATGTCATGACTAAGAAAAAATGTTAAGTTTCTTCTCTGCATTATGTCTTGTCTCATGTCTCATCACTTCCTGTTTTATTTTGGTAACTGTCTTCCCTCTCGTTCCAGGTAGCTTGCCCTTTCTTCTGTGTTTCCCGCCCTGATTGTCTCCACCTGTTCCCCATTACCTCCTGTATATAATGTCTGTGTCTTCCCTTGTTCAGGTTTGCCTTTTTTTTTTTTTTTTTTTTGATAATTTGTCTTATTCTTGCCTTGTTTTTTCCTCAGCCTTGTCTGAGCGATTTTCAGATAAGTACTTTGCCTTTTTGTCCTCTTAAGAGTGATTTTGAGTTTTGCCTTTTTTCATTAAATATCTCTTATTTTGAAACTTTGGTCTCGGAGTCCTGCTTTTGGCTTCAGAACAAATTCAAGCCTTGTCAGCTAAAACACAAAGGCTCACATTTCTCCTTTTACAACTTTGCATCCAACGACAGAACTCATCTGTGTCGCCGTTTTGGAAATAATGAAACTTAACTTGCAAAATTTGGATAATTAGCTCCACCTGACTTCTCTCCTCTGGTTCCACCTCAAGTTGATGGAAGTGGTCCATGAAATATGACTGAGTCCAGGTTTCTTCTTTCATTGGTTCAGTCCCGCTCAGAGGCTGTGTCACTAATTAGCTTATTTCACGTCTTTTAGCATATAGACATATTCACAAGGTCAAGATCTTGATCTCTCCCTCTCTCTCTCTCTCATATCTTGTAAGAACGTCTTGACTCTGGGCAGCAGTTTTAAACTCACCTGGCTGCTGCTCACCTGTCACCCACTCTCCCTCTGCATCATTACGTCCATCAGAGTTTGTGATATCTGCCAAACAAACGTCTTTAGTTTTCTGTTTTCGCATCTTCTCTTGCGTCAACACGTCTTATGCCATGAATAGCTGAATGGTGCACATCCTCTCTGCTAACTGGATTTAATTGCACACGTACAATAATGTAGCTTAATGGGCGCCGCCATAGATGCTAACAAGGCTTTAATGCGAGCCCTGCCTGTGACATTCATCTGGGCTGATTTGTGCTCTCAGCGCTGTTGCTTCTTTCAAGTATTTTTTGAGTTCACTGCCTGTTGATTACAGTGTATCTTGCACATGAAAAGGGAGAATCACATGAACTCTGTATCTGATAATAGCAGCTTTCTGTGCGCTCGGTTAATGGACATCTCGTCCGGGCCTCGCTGATCGATGAGCTTTGAAGGAGATGACTAATAGGTTTGCCTGTGGTTGCTCTTGGAGACCCAGACCCATAAAGAAATCTCAGAGCTAATTCATCAGCATGTAGAATTTCTATTGTTTAAAGGAGGAAAAGTTCACGAAGCAGCGTCTGAATCTCATCGAGCCCTAAACATGCACCAGTTTCTGCTTCTTCTGTGTTAAAAACACAGTCTATTCTGAGGAAGGTTCAGTCATTGAAGACTTTTCTAACCATCCAAATATTTGGTCCAGTGCACGATGTAAAATATGTTTAACATACTTCACACATTGTGTCTTCTTTTCCTCGTCCAAACAAATCTCCTTGTCCAATTTCAACAATGTAAACCAACGTTTTGAACCAGATTCTCAAGCTGCAGAAATCACATATCCTCCCTCTTATTTCACTAAACAAGCAAAAGGAAAGTTTTGTTAAATAACCCTCTGATTTTGACACAAACAGTTAAGACATTGTTGCACTATTGCACTAAAATGGCCTCTGTCAGATGTAAAACATGTAGCAGTGTTTTCTGAGATTGGCCCCCGACGCTGAACCCTTGCAGCCGTGTGACTTGTCCGCAGGTGCCTGCAGAAACACGACACAGTGCGACCACGGCCTCTTCAGATTCAGGCTTTATTTCTCACAGCTTCTCCTTCGGCTGCCACTCGTCGGGGGTCGCCACCGTGGATCATCTGCTCGCTGGGAGACCGGGCCGTGCCCCAAAGCCGCCGCGCAGATCTGCATATTTGATTTGGCACAGGCGTGTTTTCTGCCAGATGCCCCTCCTGATGCAGCCCTTCCCATTCAGCCGGGCTCGGGGGCGACGATTAGGAGCGACGACCCACTCTGCCTCCTGAGCCACAGCAACATGCAGGAAGGTCTGGGAACTGTTGTTTGAGGCTGTCACTGTTGAGTATTTGGGAGAAGTTTGCCCTCAGGGTGGTTTGGCAGGAAAGCTCTCAAACCATCAAGAAGTTAGGTGACGATGGACGGAACAAAAACAAGACTCTTCCAAGCGGCAACCTCCGGCACTGAAAAATGAAGCCAATGCGGAAGTGCAAAAAAGCTGCAGTTCCTCGAATAACCACTAGAGCAGGCTGCAGAAGGGAGTCAATTACATCTGAGCCCCATGTTAAAATGTCCGATTTTATGACAGAAAAAAAGCATATTTACAGCCTGGTTCAAAACATGGCTCTAGTCTCATAAGCTGTTTTTCTACTCCATGACAACTCTGGGGGGGGGCAAATTTTTTTTATAAGGCGTTCGTTTAAAATATACAACATACATCATTATGCACAATTCATAGCTGTCAATCTAAGTGGCGCCACTTTGATTGACAACTAGCCACTGACGGTCTAAAGGGCGACACCCCGGCTAATTCTAGTCACTGAGGTTGGGAAAGAGATCGTCGTGGGGTTAGCCGGCTAGCAACGTTATTTAGCATTTAACCTAGCTGGATAGCCGTAGCTAGTTTGATTATTTCGAATAAAGCGGCTTTTTTCAGCGGCTTTTTTTCAGCCAATAGCGTTCATTCAACCCGCCTCAGCTCCGCCCTCGCTCCACCTCTTTGTCCATATTTGGAGGAACCGGAGGTAGGCTACCAAGATGGCTACGCACTACGATTTGCTTCATTTTTGCTCTTCAGAAACCTATGGGTGACGTCACGGACACTACGTCCATATTTTATACAGTCTATGGACTCTTCCTAAACCTGACCAAGCAGTTTTGTTGCCTAAACTTGCGACTACTTCATGTTATTTGTAGTAGAAACACAATTATTACCTGCAGTATTTTTAGATGTTTTCCAGCCATATTCCATCAATGAAATTTCGAATTGAGGAACGATGCATTTATTTCACTTCTTTCCTAAAAAAAAAAAAGAAGATGATTGTTGAAAGAAAGCTTTCATATTCTCTTCAAACACCAACTTTATGCAACACTGCAAAAACCAATTTAACTAGAAGCCATAAGCAGGAGGAAGCAAGGAGTAGCAATCATGAACTCTTATGAACAAGAGATGAAATCAGAATGCATAAATATGATGTGCAACTGCTGAAAATCACCCCTCGGCAGTGCAACAAGGGAAATTTTCTTTGTTGCGTTGCTAAAAGGTAATTTAGGCGAAATAAACTGGGAACTGTTATTGTTGAAAGAGGCACCATTACCTCCTTTCAATCATATCATCTTGCAATTCTGTCAACTATGTAGAGAATAATGGTTTTTATAGGCTACATAAAACTGCTCCCTCCCCAGTAAGCTTTGAAAACCTCCTCTCTTCTCTCACTCGTAGGTTGAAAGAGGGTGAATTTTTAAAAAGTGCCATGCCAGCTGCCTTTATTCAGGTAATTAATGCTTTCACTTTTTGCTGATGAGCTCCCTCGGTCACATGTGGGAGGCCATTGTGAGGGAAAGCTCTCTGTGCACAGAAACAAAACACGCTGCCAGTTACATTCGTTTCTCTTCCATTTCAGCTCCGAGCCTCTCTTTTCCTCTCCCCGCTGTCTGAATGTGCAGACAGGTTTTTAAACCCCTTTTCCCTTCAGAGAATAAATAAAGAAATAAACACATGAATGTGGTTTATCGGACGAGCAGCAGCCGAGCGCCACCAAGCCAACACAACACTGTCATTAGATCAGATACCAGATCGAATCCATCGGAGAATCTGACCTGATCCTGAATGAAACATCAGACACATCGTCGCCATCACTTCTGCAAGACTGAAAATGTTTGATTAAATAGCCAAAAGAAATGCTTCAGCTCTTAACACAAATTAGCCAAAACAGACGTCATCATCATCACTGTTACCATGACGTCTGACCTCTTGAATTAAAGCCATTCCTGTAAATGTGGCCTCTGGATGTTTAGTTGGAGTCAATCAGAAGTCTGATCTCAAACTCTTGATCTGGTTCTTGTTCATGTCATAATTTCCATCTGTATCATGACGAATCAGACAGACACAATTCAGTTTTTAATGTAAGTGGAAGAAGAAAAAACACACTAAATAGTCTAATGCTTCGACTCCATTTGTGTAGTTGTCCAACTTCACCCAGCTCTGAGTTTGACTGCAGCAGCTGAGGGAGGAGAGCCAAAGGAAAAAAAACACCTTCTCTGCCCAAAGACTTGTCTTATTGTTGGTAAATCAGCTTGGACGGAGGGAAGCCAGCGAGAATCAGACAAATTAAATGTGCATTTAAGAACAGATGGGAGCTTCTTCTTGGAACAATTTCCTTTGGTTTAAGATTTGCCCAGTGACATTAAAGAGAGAGTCTGACCGGGCGATTCGATCACACCAGCACGTGTGGTTTTAAACAATGCTGCTTCAGGATCAACTCTGAATCGACTGTGACATGATTACACTGTTTATTTGCATTTAGATCGTTTCACCTATTCTGCTAAGTTGCCAGTAGGAACATTAAAGAGCATTTCTACGTCTCCAGATTTCCTGCAGAATTATGCAAAGATAAAGGATTATGTGTGTGTGTGTGTGTGGTGTGAATGCAAACCCGAGCCAGCAGCCATCAGAGGTGAGCTTTAACCAGATGAAGCGGCCTCTCCGAGGACTAGCCTCTTCACACCCGGCTGAACAGCAGCTCCCGCGTTGGGCCAGGCGATAGGACCGAGCAGAAACATCAGCTATATGATCTCCCTGAAAAACAGGCCCATTTATCTGCCTGGTCCTGCTCCTCCTCACCTCAGGGTTTGTCCCTCTCTTCCGCCTCATTAATGATGTCAAAGTATGGATAACAGTGTGATTATTCCCGCCCGGCCAGACGGCTCTTTAGCGCCCGGATGTGTCATATCTTAAATGACTCTTGATTGCAGGGATTTAGCCTGAAGGGGACTAAAAGCACATCGCCTGTGTGGTTTTTTATTATGGTGTCAGAGGAGAGAGAGGAAGAAAGGCCGCGTGCTATACATCAGGGCCGTTCAGACAAAGCATATTTAACCACAAAAGAGGGGAGAGAGGAGCCAGGCAAATAAGGACGGGGGGAAAATTTCTCCTGCCTTGACAGACTTAAGTAGCCTATTACATGATGGCGAGGCTTTCATCTATTACTTCAAGGAGGTAGAGAAGATAATCACCACTGTTATTCCCCATCTGATGTGCCCCCAGCCACCTATTACCCCGTGGCCTGCAGCACTCTCTGCTGAGCACGGCCAGGCGAGGCTCTCCGCCGCAGAAATCTTCGCTCGACGAAGGTTTGAATACGGTTTTTAAAAGGAAGAGAATCTTTTCCTCTTCTGCAAATCATAACGTTAGAAATGACGACAGGAGCGACGCAGCTGTCACCTAAAATCTTGCAAACACCTCCGGACCGCCTCATCATCCTCCATCACCGCTCACTCACCTGTACAGACCATAATTAGGTTAACGAGAGCGGGGGCCGTCCTCGGCGTCGTCCAGCCACGCCGCTCGTCCCCTATCTCCCGCTCCAGCCTCGTCCCACAGACACTGAGATATGAGAGAAGGATCATTTATTGGGTCATTAGTTCTACTAATCAGCTCTCTAATTACAGGCCATTACAGTTGGGTGTCTGATGTATCTCCTCTCCCCAGGACCTTGGACACGATGCACTCTGACACTTTGTCTCCCACAAACAAGCAGCTGCCCTGCGGCTGGGCGTCGGAGGCGTTCACCTCTGGATGAGCTCGGTTCTTAGACAAACGGACGTCAGCGTGCATTCACACCCAGCGCGTTTTGTTAATTTTTTTTTTCATAGAAATGATTCACTGGAGTTAAAATGTGTGGTAAAATAACCACAGTAAACTGAACTCAGTCTTCCTTCAGCTGAACTGCACAGACAAGGTGCTGGAGTGGGAACCTGGTTTTTAAAGGCCCGACCAGGGGATTCTACTATTTTATTTAGCAGATGCTTTTATCCAAAGCGACATACACTGACATACCAGTGGAACAGCCATTGGGGGGCAATTAGGGGTTCAGTACCCAAGGACACTTGGACACATAGGCTGCAGGAGCCAGGGATCGAACCACCAACCTTCTGACTTGTTGACAACTGCTCAACCTCCTGAGCTATAGCCGCCCCCGGATTCGAATGTTTGAGCCCATTCACGACACACGACGCACTCAGAGCTTCATTCTTGGTCTTGGGATCATTATATGTGATAAAATAATCTCACTGCATAAACAAAAATACATGAGATCAAGATGTAAAGTGGTAGAAATCAGAGCTCACAGAGTCAAATAGCTGTGCAGGGTTAGACTTCAGGTTTCTCTCCAACACTGAGGCTGCATTAGTTTCTGTGCATGATACAATATTTTCATTGTGCAGTTTAATTGAGGATTGATTTGCACTGTGGAAAAAAAAGGAATGAATGCAGACTTTGTTTCCTGTGGTGATTCAGGCTCCAGTTCAGTTTCCATCCTGGTCTGTTGGGTTGTTGAGAGTTCAGAGGTTTGGACGAAGCTTCACGAACTTCTACGTCACACAGCGCAGACCCACAGATGTTCCAGAACAAAAGGAAAACACATTCACTCAAGTACAGTAGTTCAGTATGAATTCCAGGTACTTGTACTTTAATTGAGTATTCAGTAAGACTTTGAAGGGGGACAGTGCAGGTACTCGACCGACCTGCAGTCCAGAACTCTCTCTCATTCAAAGTGTGTGGAGGATCATAAAATGCGACACTGTTGAGCAACAGAAGTCGAGTATTGAGCAAGAACAGGAAAGAATTTCACTTTCAAAACTTCAAAAATTAGCGTCCTCGCTCCCTTAATGCTCCCTGAGTGTTCTTAATAGAAAAGGTGATGTAACACAGTGGTAAACAGGAACCTGCACAAATGTCTTTGGAGCGTGTCACATCGAACGCTACACGTCTGGTCTTTGTACTGGATTCAATTAAATACACGTCGAAAAGGTTTTGCAAATCATTGCCTTCAGTTTTTATTCACAGCGTCGCGGCTTCCTGGAGCCGGGGTTGTGAAGAGTCCGGAGTGCTCGGAGCTGTAAGGAGCAGAGACACCTGAAGGTGAAGGGTCTTTTCCTGTCGAGGCGCTGAGGGCTTTGGAAGAACTCAGCTGACAATCACCTTTTAAATCTGCTCTCCGAAGTGACGTTTATCCAAAGAATTTTACTTTTACCTTCCGCTTTGATCCGATTTCTATCCAGTGCACATCTTTTACCACGTACTGGAATTACAGCTTAGATTAATGAGGCCTCGTGGCAGCAGGTTTGTAGATGTAGAAGATCACTCATACAAACTGGTTTGAATGTCAAAGTTTGGAAGTTGTGGTGAAGAGTGCAGATATGTCCGTCATACTTAACAACGTGGGGATTAATCGGATTCCTCTGGGTTACCCCCCGCTGGCGAAAGCTCTCACCTGGTGGGATGACAGACCATCAAAACTCCGACAATTAAAGAGTTTCTCCGGAGTCTGAGGAAGTTTTGTTTGGAAGTTGTGACTCACCTGAGACAGCAGGATGTTGATGTACTGTTTTCAGCTGAGTCCCAATAAAGGTTTGGTTTAAACAACAAAACCACTTTGTTGAAGGTGAAGGAAAGATCGTGGTTCTGGTTAAACTGTTCATGTGTTCACACAGTGTTGAACCTCGCTCCATCCTCCTGGTGAACGACTGAGTCTTTCCAGGATGAACCTTTCAATCATGATCCTCTCACCTGTTACCAATGAACCTGTTCACCTGTGGAAGGATCAGGTGTTTTTGGATCAGTCCACAACCTTCACAGCCGTTGGTTTGAAACATGTTGCTGCATCAGATTCAGAAGAAGCAGATATTTACAAAGATCAATGAAGCTGATGATCAGACATTACATATGTTGTCTTTGTGTTGAGAATATGTCAAAAAAAAGCACAAGCAAATTATCTATATTTCTGTTTAATCTATGCTTTGGAATCTTGCTTGTGTTATACAAACCACAGTAAAGCAGTTTGAGGACTTTACCTTGATGGTTTAATGGAGACCTTGTTGCACCTTTAGATGTAAACACCAACTTATTTGTCTTGTATTTTGCATTGTGGACGACAAAGTAACACCTTTTCTAAAGAGAACAGCCTGCATTCTTTCTCTTTGTGAAGTTCAGAAAATAATAATCAAACTGCGTATTAGAAGGAAACAGAGACATTGTATAGACATACAATAGCTCATGGAACAGGGAAAACAGTTGGAAGGTCATTTGCAGAGACAGATTGTCTGACCGTTTTGTTCATTGTTTTTTTCCCAGTGTGGGGTTACACAGCAGATGGCGGCGCTTTCTATCACCGCGGAATATAAGAATAATAAATGCTAAATTGTTGTTTGTACACAGTGCCTATAAAAACAGGCACAAACAGGCCGTCAGATGAGCACGCCGTGTGCCCACACGCCGTCGGAGCCTCTATTCACACCATTCAATCTCACATGACACTGATGGACGCGTCTGCAGCCGCACACGTGTCCACAAAGACGCCAGATGGGTTCGAGGTGAGCGGCTCTGATTCAGACGCTGACAGACACTCTTATCTTCGCAGCGATCCTATTACAATTAGAGGAGGATACTCAACAATGTCAATATAATTAATTCAATTATTAAAGAGCCCGAGGCGCAGTCGGAAGGATGTGAAAATGACAAAGACGGCGCGGAGCGAGGCGTGTGCGGCACGCGGCGCCGCCGGAGCTCCGGGGTGTTTTCTTTTTAAATCCAGTGATATTTTGAAAGTTTCCCACAGGTTGATTGTTTTTTAAATGCCACAAAAGAAGTCGTCTCGGGGGAGCAGACAGCCAAGGAAGAGACTCCTCTCTGAATTCATAATTACACGAGCAGGCACTCGGGCGTTGATCGACACGATTAAAGTTTGAGCTGACTTTCCTCGTGAATTTGACCAATTTTGTACCAACAACAACAGACTCTCCTGCATTACATAGATTTCCTGTACTGCACAAAACGAATGCATCACATGAGCTTTGAATTCGTCCACTTTAGCTCTGACTAGTTGGACGAAGTGGCACTTTACACCAAGTGTCTGCTTTGTCGTCTCTGCTTGTATTGTTGCATTAGAGTTAAATGTATCAGCATCAGTGTTGAGAAGCACCTCGATCTGACAGATTTTCAATGGACGTTATAGTAAAAGCCGACATTGACATTTGATCAATAAATCATTTTTAAAAGTCTCATTCAACCTTGATGAAAAACACAATATCTCCACTTCATGCAGAGTTGTTACATGTCAGGTCCACAGTGAGGCCTGCAGACCCTGAACACGTTTACATAGACAATAGATAGATCAGAAATGTGTGTTGGAGTGAAGGCAGAAATCTGAAAGATCTAGACAAATAAAACCAAACTATTCACACAGGAAAGTGAGGGATTTTGTGATCTTGGTGAACTGGCTGATATTATATCGCCTCTGAAGCAGCTCACCTGATTTCTTCCCACCGTCTCCTCGTTAAAATCCAAATCTAATCCTGTATTATTGAGATCACTTTTCAACCCGAGGCCACAGCCCCTCAGGCTCATTCAATCATTTACACAATTAAAGCACAATTTAGGAGGCTCCTGATGGCGACACTCCCATCTTTCAAAACCTGGCTGTAAAACCAACAACACAGACCTTTAATAATTGAATGACATGGTGCATTTCCTCCAGCAGCACTGACGACACACAGGAAACCTGGGCAGGGTGATATTCACACCCAGAAATGCAGGTTGGTGTCTGTGACTTTGCAAAATGGGAATGTGTGTTTGAGAGGGCTCAGTAGGGGCCCACATCTTATTTTTGCCCCGGGGCCCCCTGGTGGGTTAATCTGGCCTCTGGCTCCGGGCTTCAAGCTGAAATAGACTGTGCCTTTTGAGGTCGCGGCTCCTGAACTTCGGAGCTCTGAAACTTCGCTGGACACTTTTACTGTGTCTTTTATTTATCTGTCTCTTCTGATGTGAGACTCCTGCCGACGTCTCCTCCAGTCAGGCCCTTCAGAAATAAACCGTGCTCATGATTACAGCAATACTTGCTGCTGGACTGTATTGTCACTTTGTCATGTTCACTAAGTCACTTTGGATCTGCCATTTGCACTCAGTTGTACATACCTCTGACTTTGGAGGTGGTCTCCATTTATTTCTGACAAAACAGCATAAATACAATATTCCTCCAGTCAGTGACCTCCGCAAATGTGCCCCTAAACAAATTAAAATACACAGACGTTTAACTACACTTTACAACAAGCTAACTTGAAACTTAAAAAGACTAGTAGCAGAGGCTAAACCACGTACCTCTCCCATGGAGATTAGAAACAAAAGGGGAGAGGCAAGGGCGCGAAAATGCTACTTATACTTTGCAGTGTTACATTTAACATAAACGTAGGGATAAAAGATAAAATCAAAGTTCCACATAACTTGGAGGACCAACCTGTCAGGCATTAACTAAAAGAAATAGAAATAAAATAAACTCAAAGTTACACAGATTTTGTGTAATTATAACACATATATACATATTTATAACACATATATATATTTACACGCAAATAACTACTGTACAATAGACCCTGTTACATATATATATATATATATATATATATATATATATATATATATATATATATATATATATATACATATATATATACACACACACACACACATATATATATATACATATATATATTCATTAGGCTGTATCTTATTTCGCAGGTTGCAATATTTACATTTGCCTGCTATACTGACACAACTATGCTGCATTATCTACCTCATATTCTCATTTGCTGCTGTTTTGTTATTTGATGTTGTCACTTTATCTTCACTAAGCCACTTTAGGTTCCACTTGTACTTTTTTATACAGTTTCTTATAGTTTTTTATTTTGTATACTTTATACTTCTACTTGATTGTTTGCTTGTGCTGCTGTAACACCCGAATTTCCCCAATGGGGGATCAATAAAGAATTATCTTATCTTATCTTATCTTATTAGCAAAGTGCTGATTAGTGGAAGGTGAGTTTTCTCATCATCTCCAGTGTGTTTTCAGAGAAACGACCTTCAGACCTCGATGGAAAAATGAGGAGCGCTTCACGAAACATGTGGAATGAATGAGAAGAAAAATCCCACTCCGCTGCCCCCTGGTGTCATTTTTCACAAGGCTGTCAATCAATATGAGACGCTTCAGCTACTGTAAAGGACGGGGTTGTGATGTGGGTGTTCGGATTTCAGCTCCTCTTACTGTAGCTCACATATCTCACTTCCAAATCAAGTCGTTCGCTGCGGCTGCGGGACAGGTGCCAGGGCACGGCATCAAACGTGTCACTCAACCAGGAAATAAAGAGGGAGATAGATGCGAGAAGGCTCTCATGCATATTCAACGTGTTTATTGTGCAGAGGTGTGTATTGATCAGACGGCCTGACCTCCTCAGCTCCACCAGGCTCTGTTTGCAGATTATGCTTCGCAGTAAGGGCGAAGCAGGGCCTCGTTCTCTGTGCAGCTTCCTCTTTCTTCCCCTCGGCGAATCACACTCCCACCGGCTGAACAAAGGGGCCCTCCAAAGCACCGCCATCACCTCCTTTGTGCTCGGGCCCCGTAATCGACAGGGGTGGTGCCAAATCGTGTCACAGAGGAGAGACACGGTGCATTCGCCGGGAATACTGGAAACGATCGCGCTCGCAGACAAAGGCCGGCGGAAAATATTCCACCCCCTCCGCGTTCGGATAAGAGAGGACAGAATGCTCCAGAAATCACTGTAAACCAAGATGTTTACCCGTGAATTATTGTTTGCATTATCTGACGGTAAATATGTACTTCAGCCGAGGGGAGATGACGAAGGTGGCAATTTCTGATTCATGCATAATCTGTGCCTGCGTTCGCCGCTCGCACCCTCAGCGAAAAGGAGGGCGCCGAGGATACAATATTTCAGGCTGTTATCACAAACGCATTTGTGCCGCTTAAATCTTCTCTCAAAAAAAAACAACTGTGTATTATAAACCAGCGCTGCCAGTTGGAAGGTAAACAGTCACGTTGGTGTCTTGTAATTTCAACATTTGTAACACTTGTGGGGCGTTTGCTGAGCTGTTTTCACCACAGTGACCTGCAGGAACCTGCAAACAGCCTCCTGGGATCCATTCAGTTACATTATAGTCAACTTCAGTGTCGTAACTACAGAGGCAACAAAATGCTGTTTAGCCTCTAACCAGAAGTCAGACGGCCGGAAAGAGTCATGTGTGTATGTGTAGAATAAACTGTAAGAGGTAGATATAAATGTATATGAGCTAGGGATGAGCCGGATACTCGTTTCAGACGATTATGATACGAGTAAAATCCGTCAATATCTGTGCTCGTGCTGAAGGAAAATCCTCATTGTGGAACTGACTGTCTTCGCGCTCTGTGATTGGCCAGTCACACACAGCGCCCGCCCCTCCCTACACAGACACGTCGAAAAACTTTGCTCGTACTGAACGCGGTGCTTTTGAGAAGAATACAGTGAACACGGCTGACATATTATTTCCCTGTTTGCATCACTGGATGTTTGCATGAATCATGAAGTTCACACAGATCATTAAAAAATAAACAGTCTCACAGACCATTTACACACATACACACATATAGCTGAACACACAAAGTAGCCTATATTAATATTTTTATTGTATGTGGCTGCATGCAGTATCTGACACTTTCTCTCTGCAGTTCATGAAAATAATATTATTAATATTATGGAGATATACTGTATATAGGCTTTGAATGCAGTAGATTAGCAACTTCTGATCAATCCATATCAATTTCAGACTTAAAATAATGTACAGTTTTATGCCCCACCCATTTCTACACTCACTTCCGGTTTAGGCCCCGCCCACTCCGACTACGGATACAGATACAGATAATGTAGAAGGTTAAACAGATACGGATACAGATAGTGGTGTACTCCCTCATCCCTAATATGAACAGATTTAACAGTATGAAACTTGAAAAAAAAAGTCACAGTGAAGCCTAAGAAAAAAGGGAAACACTCGTCTCCTCCTGGATCAGTTATTCACAAATGCATCCATTCATCCATTTAACCTGCACATTATCTATTTCTCAAAATGCTTCCCCAGTTACCCGGACGAAGATTTATTAAAAGATCTCTTTGGAGAAAGATACAGCACACACACACAAATGAAAACGACAGAGAAAATGAATTACTCCCCGGCAAATTGCAGCCTGTCCGGCTTCAGTGTGGACTCGATTTGGAAACGACAAAGCCGAGGACGAGGCTGTGTGAAAGGTGACCTCTGTCTTTATGTGTGACCTCCCGCGACTGTCAGCGAGGCTGCTTTTGGAAAAACGTCCCAGACATTGATCAAGAAGACAGCGTGGCGCTTCTTTATCCGCACAGGCTGAAAACTCACTTCACAATTTGAAGAGAAAAAAAGCAGAGAAATCGATGACATATTGATACCAGATGAGGCTTAGTGCTTTATTTAGGGATGGATAAGCGACTGCAGGAGATGATGACAGAGGTGGCTCCTGTTCCCAGAAAAGCTGCAGGATGAAACACTGTTGAAAAGTCCAGTAGGTTTGAGAAGCAGAGAAGCAATGCAGCCTCTGAATGAGTGAGTTTGTTGGAGTCGGGAGGAGACGAGAACGACCTTCCATGTTAGTAAACCCATGAATGCTCTCAAATATAAAAATGTATTATTCTTGATTGATCATTCTTAATTTCTCGGCCTTATGGAAAAGCACAGAATGCAATGATCCGATCCAGATTATATGAATCTGGAACCTTCTTTTCCATTAAAGAGCAGCTGCAGTGATTGAGTAACTCGCTCTGATAAAGTTCAGGAAATGAGAGATACACTGAAGTTTAGTGCCTCGAGTGAGCTGAGCTGTAAAAACATCGGATCCCACAATGCAATGCAATCACGCCTTCTTTTCTTTTTTTTGGTAAGATTATGTTTTTAGAGAGAGAGGCGACACGCTGTTCAGGGCCATAGACTGTATAAAATATGGACGTAGTGTCCGTGACGTCACCCATAGGTTTCTGAAGAGCAAAAATGAAGCAAATCGTAGTGCGTAGCCATCTTGGTAGCCTACCTCCGGTTACTCCAAATATGGACAAAGAGGTGGAGCGAGGGCGGAGCTGAGGCGGGTCGAATGAACGCTATTGGCTGAAAAAAGCCGCTTTATCACCTATTTTTCACCGATTTCACCTATTGAATGAAGGATAATCAACAGCACAGGTTCATGTCCGCAAAATTAAGGCTGCACTTGAAATCAAATGGACTCTTACAGAACAAAAAGCAGCAACATACAATGCTGGTGTCTCCTTTCTCCATTTTCTTTTGTCAGTATTCAGACAGTGGAAGAATGATTCACATCCTTTGGTGCATTCAAAATTTTACCTTGGTATAAGTCAGTTTCTTTACTTTCTTTATACACTGTTAACTATGGAACACTATAATATAATAGTAATAGAATATATAATTTTGCATATTGATATAATTATGTATTGTCTGCATGAATGCGTCATGGTGTCTATGCTGATGACGCGTCTTCTGTCTAATATCCAAACAATACGATCAATTAAAAGTGCTTGTGTGAGTGTATGTGCAGTGGAGCACAGACACAGATTTGATCCACACAGTCAGGAAAAACTAATATGTGATGTCATATAGCCCGAAGCTAGCGAGCCACTTTCTGAACTTCCCACCAGAGCTCAATCGAACATGAACCCGTCTCTAACTCTGTTAAGCAGCCTCGCTGCTGATTGTTACAGCGTGTCAGTCTGAGGGTCCTGTTTTCAGATGTTGTGGCTGAAATCGATATTACGACCATAGACTGTATAAAATATGGACGTAGTGTTCGTGACGTCACCCATAGGTTTCTGAAGAGCAAAAATGAAGCAAATCGTAGTGCGTAGCCATCTTGGTAGCCTACCTCCGGTTACTCCAAATATGGACAAAGAGGTGGAGCGAGGGCGGAGCTGAGGTGGGTCGAATGAACGCTATTGGCTGAAAAAAGCCGCTTTATTCGAAATAATCAAACTAGGTACGGCTAACCAGCTAGGTTAAATGCTAAATATCGTTGCTAGCCGGCTAACCCCACGACCATCTCTTTCCCAAACTCAGTGACTAGAATTAGCCGGGGTGACGCCCTTTAGACCGTCAGTGGCTAACTGTCAATCAAAGTGGCGCCACTTAGATTGACAGCTATGAATTGTGCATAATGATGTATGCTGTATATTTTAACAGCTTATGAGACTAGAGCCATGTTTTGAACCAGGCTGTAAATATGTTTTTTTCTGTCGTAAAATCGAACATTTTAACATGGGGCTCAAATGTAATTGACTCCCTTCTGCGGCCTGCTCTAGTGGTTATTGGAGGAACTGCAGCTTTTTTGCACTTCCGCATTGGCNTAGGGCCGGTCGGGGCGATGGAGCCGGGGCTTACCTGGGTGGATTGCCTTGGACGGCAGCCTAATCATCTGGCCCCCAGTCAGACACCAGGCTGAGGCCAAAGCCACGACAGCACAACAGATGGGCCCTCAAAGGACCCACCACATCTGCACTCCTACAGCAAGATGAAGAGGAGGATGAAGGGGGGGGGGGGGGTAAAAGAGACAGGAACTAATTCCTCTCATCTTCTGATTTCACGCAAATGAGTGCAAGGGATGTGCATAACGAGCTGGCAGCCAGCTTTGGCGAGGTAAGCACAGATCTGAGTCATGAGCACGTTCGGCGAGGAGCGAGGCGAACAGCGCTGCCTCTCATGCGGAAGCTCGCAATTAACAACAAGGAACTTTAAATGATTTAAGGGAATAGAGTGGACTTTAGCGCATTATAAACAGCCTCGGTGTTGTTTGCTCGGGCGGCTCGTGAAGCGCAGTAACTCTGCCGTCAACAAAGTGGAGCTGTGGCGAATAAGAAAAGTTCCATTCACATTGGGGATAATGAGAGCTTTCCGCGAATTAAAAGGAAATAAGTGGAGAGGATGAGCAGCGGGGCTTTGTGTTCCTGAACGCTGCTGCTTGTCGTGTGGATCAGAAGTTTTCCGGCTGTTTTTGCCACAAAGGTTTTGCTTGGATCGAACCGACTCTATTTTTAGCAGCTTCACTGGCTTCTGCAATACTTTGAAAATACTTTTGGTGACAGAATGAAAATAATATTAATAATTATCGTCATCGTCATTAATGAGTTGAAAATGGTGGAACTTGAACGTCATATAACCAAATCTGTGTGAGACTATACAATGTCAATTCGAGGTGTGAATTACTATTGAAACGGAGCTGACAGAATGTGCCCGTCGTTTCCTCTTCGCGTCTTCTTCACGGCTTGAAGACGAGTGTCACAACAGCAGTTGCATTGTGAGACTTTGGTTCTGAAATTTGGACGCCATCTTTGGTCGCCAAGGCGCCAAAACTGACAACCAAAAATCTCTGTTTCTCTCACGGCTGCCAACTTTCTTCTCCGACACAATGGCACCATGAAAAATGGGCTTTTACTTTATCAGCGGCTGAAAAAATGAGAAAGTTTAAAATCATTATGTCTCAGTATTGAATGTCTTGTGTATGTATGTAATTTTTTATGTTTTCAAATAAATTTCTATCTGTTTCTTTTTCCCAAAAATGTTTCTGACTCACTTGGACTGATACTATTGTTAGTTCATATATTAAATAAATCATTAAGCAACAATGTAGATCAAGATATTCAATCAAATCCAGTAAAGCTCATGAATGGACCTTGAAGTGGGACTGTTTTAATAGAAGTGAATATATCAAGTTACACAACAAAAAAACAAAAAAACAAACAAAAAAAAATGAAAAAAGGCAAAACAAAATATTAAAGTATGAACATACAAATTTATGAATTTTATTGATAAAGACACACAATATAATTGAACACATGCAGACTGTCATATTTTCAATATTGCACAAACACACAGGAACATCACACACACTGAGACTGTGTGTGTGTGTGTGTGTGTGGTCTGTATTTATCAGCCTGCTGCCTGAGCTGGCCTCTGGACGGTCGACCTCCGTCTCTCCCTGCAGACGGATGCAGCTGCCGGCTGTTCAGCGCCACAGTGGGAGTTTCCCCAGGAAGCGTCCCGGCGGGGCGTCGAGCCGGGCCGAGCCATTAGCGCGGCAGACGCACCGAGCCTCTCCGGCGCGTTGACCATCATTTGTCTCTCCCGGCTGATGTGGGCCAGAGGAGGAGAGGATGCTCGGCCTCTAAAAGACGTCACTCTGCTGCTAAAGTACAGGCTTGTCGTGCTCGTGGGCTGCGGAGGTTTCTGTGACGAGAGCCCGGAGGAGACCATCATGCCCCCGATCACACAGCAGAACTCACAGGCTGAAAGAGAGGGCCGTCGCCTGCTTCTCCTCTCACACTCCAATAATAAAGGCTGGCAGTGATTTGCATATATTAACTTTTTCTTGCTAAGCATGCTCGTACATCTGCTCAGAATTAGTCATTACTTTCTTTCCATAATTTGGCAGAGGTTGCCCTAATGTGCCGCGAAGCTGGCTGCAAACTCCACGAGACTCATATCCACACAAACAGATCAATAAAGCCTCCAAATACTTCCATAAAAAAACTGAACATGCACATTAGGCTCAGCTCTAGGACGCCGCAGACTCTCTGATGTCTGCCGCGTCCGTGTTTATTTTCACGGCGCGCTATTTTTATGCGGCAGTGACAGTGATGCTCCAAAGATAAAAATCAGAAGTGGAGGCGGCCCGAAGGGGGACATCCAGCCGCGTGGATGGTAACGATGATGGTTATAAGAACCTGGTCTACAGTGATGGGAGAGAGCAGATGACTCACCCAGATGGCAGAGACACTATAATCGCTCTGTCTGCAAGTCAAAGCTGCCATGCTGCTTCGCTCATGGCTTCCATTTCCTCTGCAACGCCGTCCTCCTGGACCAATGGCGCCATATCGCTTAGTGCGGGACCCCCCTCTGAGTTGTCCATGATTAGGCATGTTAGCCTGGCAACAACGCGCTTGATTGCGATTACCCTCTGTGTTTTCTAATTTAGACTCAGCTTGTGGTGTTGCTAAGTTTGAGTGCGGAAAAAAAAAGAGGGAAAGAAAAACACACTTTGCGAGGTTAGTGCAAAAAACCCAGATGAACTGCCGGAGTGCTGAGTTTAATTCCTCTTTGATAACAGGCCACAAAATCAGTCATTAGCCGCCACGTGTGCGTAGCTCCAACTCCTATTGTCTTTGTCTCATTTAATGCTTGTCACGTGTGAAATGAACTATCAGGCCACCAAGAGCACTTATGATAAAAAATGACGGGCGAAATCCTGAAATATGGCGCTTTATGGGAGCCGGAGCCTACTTTTACAAGGTTAATGAACTCTCACTAACTTTAATAGTCTGTTTTCCGACTCATGCATCTTCATAAAGCGCCCTTCCCCAAAGTCTGCAGGCGAGGGGTGCCATTTCAAACAGCTGTGCCAGGCGTATTCCTGCGAAATGAGAGGAGCCTCATGATGAATCACATCCACCTTCCACTTCCTTCCATTTTTCCATTGTTCAGCTCACCTGGCAAACCGTCAGCGGATTACCTTCATTTCCCCCGGTGCCTTGAGGAGAGGGAATGAAGAGAAAGTGCAAAGAGAACAAGGAACTTCTGTAAATTCCTAATCACCTGGTCCAAAGGAGGGGAAGGGAGGAGGGGTGGGGGGGGAGAGGTGGCATCCCAAGAGTGGTATTAACAAGGAAGCAGAGCGAGCAGCCAAGGTGAGAGCTCGAGGCCTGATGGCAGAAAGGCTTCCTCGCTTCACGTGCATGTGAGCGTGTCGTCTTGACTGATGACACTGACTCATATCTGCTGCTGCTGTGGATGGATTATGAGACCCCCCCACCTCCCCAATACTGAGACTGAAGGACTGCAAAGACTACAAGAAAGACTACAAAGAGACATAAAACAACTACACAAGTCACTTTTGTTTTTCTGTCATTGTTTTACATTTTTTAGTACTGTTTTGTGGTTTTTTGTAGTTGTTTTTTGTGTCTTTGTAGTCGTTTTGTGTGTCTTTGTAGTCATCTCGTATCTCTTTGTTGTCTTTCTGCTTCTCTTCATAGTTGATTTATGTCTTTCAGTAGTTGTTTTTGTGTCTCATCAGAGTCATTTTGTGTCTCTTTGTAGTAGACTTATGTCTCTTTGTTGTCTATTTGCTCGACTTCATAGTTGCTTTATGTCTCTTAGTGGTTGCGTTTGGTCTCTTTGTAGCTATTCCACATCTCTTTGTGGTCACTTTTCATCTCTTTGTAGTCATTACACATCTCTTCATGGTCGTTTTGGATCGCTTTAACATCTTTTTGCTTCTCTTTGTAGCTGCTTTATGTCTCTTTGTGGTTGTTTTTGGTCTCTTTGTGTTGCCACTCTCTGTAACGTAGAAATATGAAGTCACTTCAAACGGCAGCTCATAGGTCCGTCTAGTCGTCCGTCTGTGGGTTCAGCTCACACCACAAACCTTCATGAGGAGCAGCGATCGCTCTTAAACAAACACTGAGCTGCACCTTTACTCACACGAGCACTAGAATAACAGGCATTTCAAAACAGTACATCCCCGGAGAGGTGAAGCAAAGATTAATCAGTTTATTTTGGGCTCCGGCACAGAGCGATGTGTATGGAAAAGGACTTGAGAGCTGGCAGGTAGCTGTGCTCTTATTGCTGCTACCCTTTCTCGCCTGACACCAAACTAAGCAGTGACACCGGGTGACATTTAAAACAGTTGTGACAGCGGCAGCGTCTCAAATGTTGCAACACTGAAAGCAAAGACGGGATGTCGGTTGGGGGAGATGCAGGCGAGGGAGGAACCTCGTGGCGATGCGGTTGATCCATATTTTTGGAAGGTCTCATAAACAATGTCTCAGGGGTTTCGTGCATAAAAGGAGCTGAAAGGAAATGAGACTATTTAAGGTGTCACTTTGTATTAGGGGTGTTTTACTGTGGTGCCATTGTAAGACCTGCAGACCTTTCCCTGACACACACCTACACACAGGTAGGCCACCAACCATGGCAACAATTAACCATGTCAAAAATGGCAAATTTAATTGTAGCCTTTTATTTACGTGCGCTGCCGTGACGAAGGAGAGGAGGTGAAATGTATTTGGCATTTCTAAACTTTGTGAATAGGAGCAGAGTTTTGGAGAAAATTTCGCTCCCTCTTCTATCAAACATTTCAACAGGGATCCTTTCATGTAACGTGCTCTTCATTTCTGCCCTTGAATCACATCTTAAATAATAACTGAAAAGATCCTGAGATGTGAAATGTGACTACATGCATGGGTAATAGGTGGCAGAGAGAGTGAACAGTGCAAGATAGAAGAAGTTTCAAAAGTCCCTTCACATTCAGACTCGTTCAAAAGCTGCAGACTGAACTATGTCACATTAACACATGTACCTATTTATTTATTTACCCCCTAAAAATATTCTCCTCAGCGTCAACGTGTCTCATGTCTATGTGTTTATAGCAGATTTGTCACAGTCTGGATGTGTTTTACTCTAGCTCAGTGTGTGGATTTATTTGAATTGAATTGTCAGTTGACGTCACCTGACCCTAAATTGGTGACTAATTCAACGACACAATCAATTTTATATCTAAGACTGATGCTAATACTGTGATAATAACATGTCTGTGGATTTATTTTCCTTGTTGTCGTTAACTTAAGATCATCAAAACACATTTAACATCAGATGAAACCGAAACTAAGATTAGTTTAAATGGGTTATCAGTCCCTTGGAGAAGGATGAAGTCAGGAGTCAAAGAAGTATTCAGATCCTTCTCTTTCACTGTTGAGACATTAAACTAAAAGTCATTGATGGCTGCTCAACATGAAAGGTCAGTAAGTAAGTAAGCAACATGTATCCTCAGAGGAAAATGAATGTATGGTCAAAATTTCATTTATTTCAATCTGCTCCAAACCGTTGAACCGACTGACCGACATTACCCTCCCCCGAGCAACGGCAAGGCTCAGAGGAAACAATATAACTTTGCACTTTTACGAAAAGTCCGGCATTAAAATTTAACTTAAGTAAAAACATGATAATGCATCAAGTACAAGTATTTTCTCTGAGTGCGTAACTAAAGTTCAATGACTGACACAGTGTGCTAATTAAACCATGACAATATAAAACAATGCAATATGTTTTGTCTGCCTATTGTATCTTTTTCAATCTGAAAAAAAACCCTACAGCTGTCACATAAATGTAATGGAACAAAAAGGACATTTCCCTATGAAGATTTGTTTAGTAGAAGAAGACTGCACAAAACTGTACTTAAGTAAAATGTTTGAGTAAATGTATTATGAACATCATGTCCTCACTTACATTACCCTCATTTTCTTGAAAGGCCAAATAAAATATCCCAAACTGTTACAACAACATATCTGTCATTCTCTAATTCACAATGACAGTGTGAGCTGCTACAGCTGCTTTACACATCTGCCAACACACAAGACAGCGAGTAAAGCAAACTTCCTGTCTGGGCCTGTTTGACATCAAGGCAGCCAGATGTTTAGGTTAGACCGGCCTGGTTCTTTCTGAGGAGTCAGCGAAATGTGTGGGGTGTGTTGGTGTTGGAGGTGGAGGACCCGGGCTGGAGCAACACTGGCAGGGTGGTCTGGTGGTCTGGAGGTGTGTGTGTTTGAAAAAGCCCTGAGACAGGACGGTGAAGCCGTTTCCTGTTCAGTCACTGTACGAACTGTTCCGAGGTCAAAGCTCTTCAGGTCCTTGCTGATCCTTCTCTGTACATCCTGATGTTAAAGACAAAGGCATCACACGTAAATCTGTGAGGTCTCACTGAAGCTTCGTAGTGTTGGTGTCAGTCGAGGGTGCGTGGAGATTAGAGCGTTAACTGTAACATGAGGAAACTACAAGCAGTGGTGATAAAAACTTCGAAGAACAACACGACAACAAAAGAGTCGACGAGGCGGCTGAGGGAAAGTGAGGATGTGGGAAATGCAACAGAGCTGTAAACAAAGGCAATGAACCGGAACAGGAAGTGGAGACAATTCTAAATGAAACAACATGACCGGTCAGGAAACATTTCACACCATTTACCTGGAAGGAGATAAAGGTCTGACTCTCAAGACTTGAAATTTGACTGGGAGGTGCCCTCAAAGATTCGAGACTTGCTTTGACAAGATTTAAGATGTTAAAAGACTTGAGACTCGACAGGACTTATGTGGTTCAATTGAGACTTGGACTTGTCTTGATCAAGACTTTACATGCACTTGCCCTATAGGACTTGAGTCTTGCTTTGACGAGACTTGTGTTTTCTTTATTGACTTGAGACTTCACTTGGACTGAAGCAAAAAAAGCAAGTCCTATCTCAAGTCATTGAAGGGAAGTCTAAGTCAAATCTTAGTCAGGACAAGTTCAAGTCAAGATTCAGGTTTTGTCAAAGCAATTCTCAAATCCTGGAGGCAGTTCAAGTCGAGTTCGAGTCAAGTCTTACAACAGTCAAGACAAGTCCAAGTCAGGTCACAAATCAGTCAGGATTTGTCCTTTTCAGTCTTTTCAAAGAGAATTGCTCATGGGGCAAATCATGTCTCAAGTCTATCCAAGTCCTTAAGGACATGTTTCAGTCAAGTCTCAAGTCAGCCAAGTCATGTCCAAGTCACTCACAAGTCTTCAGTCAAGTACAAGCTAAATCCAACCTAATATCCCAAATCAGTGAAATCTCACATCTTGTCAACTACAACAAGTCATTTTGGGCAAATCCAAGTCAAGTCGCAGTTAACTGACACAAGTCCTGTCGAGTCTTAAGAGCAATTCTCAAATCTTCTCAAAGTAAACCTCACATCCAAGTCATGTCTCCAAATCAAGTCTTTGTGACTTTAAGTCTGACTGGAGTTCAAGTTCTAGTTCTGCACAACTGTGTCAACCTCCATGTTCAAACCTGCCAGCCTGTTTTTTTTCTGTCCTGCACAGACAGCAGCTGTAATAAAGGGGATTTCTAAGTGTGGCATGGAGGTGTCTCGGGTTAACTCGCCGATGTGATCACCCGCGCTGAAAGCTGAGGCCGACCTCATTGATCAGGAGCCTGACAGCACGTAGGTGTGGAATCGCTCCTCCACGACGCCGCCGACAGTCCTCAAACCTTTCTCCCTCCTTGTTGCTCGGTGCAAGAATAACAACTGTGGGCGCGTGCAGAAACCTGAAGGTCACTCACACACTGAACACGACGTGAGTCTCTTTCTCTTCATCTTCTGCTTCTCAATTTCATCCCTCTCTCCCCATCAGCCTCCTGGTAGTTACTGCTCTTAACTTCCATTTTGCACTTTGTCTCTGTGCTTCGACGTTCTTTATTCTCCCTCCCTCCCTCCGCTTCTGTCCAGGGTTTAAGATGTCATTGAGAAACCTTGAGATAGATGAGGTCTTGAATGAGAGGCAGCCATCAGCTCGGCACTACAATGGAGTTAGAAATGGTATAAATCAGAGAATATGATCAGGAATGACAGCGCTGTTTGCCTTGGAAAGCCCATAAACCCTGATGCAATAATGTTTGCGGGGAGAATGGCAGAAGTTGTCATAAAATCAAACATATGCTCAATATGGGCGACGCGTGTGTGAAATTGAATAACCTGCATCATGTGACAAGCCCGTCTTAAAAAACAAATTTGAATCTTTTTTTTTTCCTCGCTTCACAGGATCCATTTAAATGCAATCAGCGGAAAGTTAAAAAAAAAAAAAAAAAAAGGCATTTCTGTTCGGCTGAAATATGTTTCTCATTAAAGATGTCAGTGGGAAAAGCAGGGATGTTGACGCTTTAATCGCCTCCCTTTCAAACGCACTGTAATGGGACTTGAAACAGCTGTGTCTCAGAGGGGAAAAAATCTGCTAGTGCGTCATGTGGTCAAGTATCATCGAGATCCTCTGGAAATGTTCAAGTTGTGGCGAAGGAAAAAGTGGATTATTTTAATTCAAGTGTGTGTGTGTGTGGGTGGGTGGGTGACGGGGAGGAGATTCTTTCCCCTCTAAAGATTTAAAAATAAACGCCCGCCCTCCTCGCCCCCTGCCTTTTATCTTGGAGACCACATGCAAGCCTGCAGTTCTTCCCTTTTTAAATTACAGCTGTGGGTTCGTGGCAGGTTATTTAACTCAGAGCAGCAATTGAGCAACGGCAGAATAAGAAAGGTTTAAAAAAAACAACAAAAAAACAGGAATGCCACCTCTACCATTTAGCTCCAGTGATCCGACTGAAGGTGTAGGATCACTGGAGGAGCCATGCGAACACAGCTTCTTTTCTCTTTCCTTCATTTACCTTTTCAGTTTATTTAGTGATTATGAAAAACTGGAGAATCTTTATGTTTAAAAATCCATCTGCACTGCAAACATGTAGGAGATCAACATTATTATTTGCATACAAACAAATAAGATCTAAATAAATAAGAAGAAAAAATAGTGCATTATTTCAGGGAGAATTAATAATTACATCTTAAATAATGCCAGTTCTTTTGATATTTTAAAAAATGAAGTTGCCTAAATCTTATTTTGGAATGGAATTCAAACTTTTCCCATCTTCCCTTGCATCTCATCAGCTCTCTGAAGCTGTGTCCATGTTTAATAAACCAGTCTAACACCAACAGGTTAGTGACAAGCTGGTGAACAAAGGCGAGCATCTAGATACTAAAGAGCCTGATATGAAAAAAAGAAGAGTAAATATTAGACTTACATTTGTCAGGAGGACACAATATGAGACTATTGTTTGCTAGCACACAAGTTATAACAAATGTATAAAGCATTAATAGAGTCTGTCAGGAGCTCTTCTGCCATCTAGTGGCCAGAGCAAAATAGAGTCAATGCACATTTTTGCTAACACATAATCATAATACAAAAGCTGTTTATCTGTCAGTGTATTTTAATGTGGTGATAAACCGCTTCAGGGTTCATTTGCAGCAGCTTGATGAACATCTTGTATTATTTCTTAATAGAATTTTTTTTTCTTGTATACTCACTGCAAAAATACTATAAATTAAAATGCACTGAACAGTACGTTCTGCATGCTTTGGTTTGTAGTGTTGGATGGAGACACAGCTCAGTGCCGGACTCTGGCACCACCTGGTCTCTTGGATAGAAACGTAACCATCAGTATCCCGAGGTAAGACATCCAACCACGCCGTAACCTTTGTCTGACAGAAGAAAGGTGAGGCAGCGCTGAAGATGTCTTCCCATAATGCACTTCCTGGGAAACTGCCAGAACAGTTAATTCGATACATAGCGAACGCTGCTCCGCTGTCTGTCTCTGATTAAAATAAAGCCAGCGAGCAGGGAGCAGTGATGGAGGCACTTTGCGCTGCAGGTTGGGTGAAAAGATTAACACTTTTCCTATTATTACCTGCATAAATATGAGCACGCATCAATAATTCATCCTAATGGCTCAATGTGTGCGATTAGATGTCGGCTTGCCATCCTTTCAAGAATTTGCATTTAATGCTTTTTCTGCTGCTTCACATGAATTCGTACTGCGGCAGGTAGAAAGACAGATGTCTTTTGTGCGTGTGTGTGTGTGTTTGCTGCTGAATGCACACACACTCCCTTGACCGGATCCCATTAGCCTGTAGCTATTTATTTACAGCAGCAGATAGATACTGATACCAAGAGAGAACATCAAAACAGGGCAGAGGAGTCAGGCGTTTTCGTGTGTGATGCTTCTTTTTTCGGCGATTTAAGACCTCACTATTGATCTCAACACCAATAACCAACTTCTAGAAGTCTTTACACATTTTGAAAAACTCTGGCTTGTCTTTCCAGGCTTCTCTTTTCTTTGTATATTTCTCTTATGAGTGCTGCAGTCGTGGTGCTTCTTGGGAAGTCATGGGATTCCGCTGTAAAGGAAAAAAAAGAAAGTAAATAACGCTGCAGGGGAAGATGAACTGTGAAAGAGAAGCCTGCTTTGTTAAAAGTAGAACAGCGCAGGCTCTGTCTCAAACACTGTTTGATATCCGAGTGGAGACCTTGTGACATCTCGGGTTGATGCTATTTGCACTTGACATTACCATTGATTGCTTGCAAATAAAACAGACAAAAAGTCTCATAAGTTCTGTTGTATTTCTGAAAGAAACTGGTGAAGAGCATGAGAACTGATCTGAGACCAGTACAACCACCCGACAGAGAGAGAGAGAGAGAGAGAGAGAGCACTTTACAAAGTTCTTATCCCAGCATTCATTTACTCACCCCACAGGCCGACGTGAAGCAACATTATTCAGAAACTTGTTTGTTATTCAGCTAATGAATAAAAGTCCAGTTTGCACTCTCTTTAGTTTATCTCCAGGTTACTCTTCACAGAAATAAAAGATCTGGTTCCTTAGTTGCTAAATTCATCATCACCTGGAAACAAGATCAAATCTGACCAGACTAGTTGGAACAAGTACACAACAGGCTAAATGCTAACTCAGTTAATCAGGGGTATTTGTTTTTTCCTCAACTTGTTCATCAGCATTAAGCAGCTCAACGGTGATTTAAAGCTGATACAAACAATATTTTATAATAACAATGGATTAAATGAAGTGTACACCTGTGTGTGAAAGGGGTCACGTATCTGTTGTCAACACTCTAAAAACCTGCTGCATGCTACCTGCCCAACACCTAACAGCAGCTAAAGAGCCAGATGTTTCCCTTGGGAGTTGGTTCAGACCAAAACAAAGCTGAAAGGAGAGAAAATATTGGACCTTTATTCATCATGTTTCTATCCACATGATGACTTTAACACATCACTAACACTGAGCAACAGTTGCAAACTTCTACATCAACCAAAAGGTCAAAGGTCAAACACCGACATTTAATGTTTGATGACATTCACAGGAAGCTACTTGTCAGTCAAGTTAGAGTCATGTTTTCATTCATTCAAACCAAGTTGATCAGTGCATCAACCAAAACTTCCCTGACTGTCAGTGAATGTCGTCATTACCTTCTCACATCCATCTCATCCAAAACTCCATTAATGGAGAAGATTGCTCCTCTTCTTCACGTTCTTCCTCCGGCCGGTGTCTGAGCTCAGATACCAGCCCTCATTTCCCTCTTCAGAAAAAAGCCATTTGCCGCCATTCATCATTCAGCAGTTTGGACAACCGACTTCAATAGATGGAGATAATCCCCGAACACAACGCTGAGTATGAGTCACTAATTTGTTTGGGAGTTTCTGTTTGATCATTACTTCATTGTGCCCTTGTTGAGTGTTTTCATGCGACTGCACCCGTTCCTCTGCGCGCTGCTCACTGTCAATCACCACAGGAAGACGAGGAAATATTCATCCAAATATAAGCAGTTTGACCAAATTAACTGTCATTTTTAAGAGCGTGTTTTTTTGGCTGAGGAGAAGAAGTTTCTCCATTAAAATCCTAAACATTGAGTTTAATTCTGCATATTTCTTCATCCTCTAGTATCTGTTTTTTCCAAGGTATGGTTGAAATATTAGCAAAGTAATACAAGCTTTTCAAAATGTTGTAATAGTTGAAAAAATCTTACTGGCAGATATTTGCACTTGTTTTATAAAAAGGAATCGTTTGAGAGTTCGAGGAGGAAACTGACACCACTTTCATGCCTGTCTTTGAAAGGTTATCTTAGCTTAGCATAAAGGCTGAAAACAGGAGGAAACGTCTCAGGAACAGAATCCACCCAGCAGCGCCTCTAAAGGTCACTGCAGGAGGCTGTGACTGTTTCCTGTCACACAACCAGGGAGACATGAGAGCACTTCTCTCCATCTTCTCATCACACCAAGAGAAGCTCATTTTCCAAAATGTCAAACAATTTTACTCAATTAAAATTGGAAACGACTTGATGTCCTCAATGAGCAACACAAAAAAAATGAAAGTTTGTGGAAAAAGAGTCAGTTTTGATTGACTTTCGAGGAACAGGGGTTTGAATGTGTAACATCAGATTCAGGGGGCGACCTCCCTCTTAAGAGAGCGAGTGGAGAGCTGGCAGAGCCGGGGCGCTGCAGAACGCCGCCGTGCCAACAGCCAGGGCTTGGCTGAGGCCTTGGAGGAGCGCTTGGCCGAGGGCGGCTGCAGCTGCCGGGGTCTGAGGTCACGAACAGATGTCCTTCACAACCTCCGACGGCGGGCTGTTACGCTTTTGTCGCCGCACTCATTTCAAGAACTGCCAAGTTTCTCTCCAACTCTGAAATGCAACTCGGGAGGAACAAAAGGAAAAATAGAAAAGCGTGTGGGACGGGGAGATGACTCGGCGACTTCCCCACTCCAGCGACAAATGAACAGCTCGTGTCTGCTTGTGCTGCAGTCGATCTCAGAAACAGAAAGCTGCTCGGCTCACTCATAGACTGTATAAAATATGGACGTAGTGTCCGTGATGTCACCCATAGATTTCTGAAGAGCAAAAATGAAGCAAATCGTAGTGCGTAGCCATCTTGGTAGCCTACCTCCGGTTACTCCAAATATGGACAAAGAGGTGGAGCGAGGGCGGAGCTGAGGCGGGTCGAATGAACGCTATTGGCTGAAAAAAGCCGCTTTATTCGAAATAATCAAACTAGCTACGGCTAACCAGCTAGGTTAAATGCTAAATATCGTTGCTAGCCGGCTAACCCCACGACGATCTCTTTCCCAAACTCAGTGACTAGAATTAGCCGGGGTGACGCCGTTTAGACCGTCAGTGGCTAGTTGTCAATCAAAGTGGTGCCACTTAGATTGACAGCTATGAATTGTGCATAATGATGTATGCTGTATATTTTAAACGAACGCCTTATAAAAAAATTCGCCCCCCCCCAGAGTTGTCATGGAGTAGAAAAACAGCTTATGAGACTAGAGCCATGTTTTGAACCAGGCTGTAAATATGTTTTTTTCTGTCGTAAAATCGGACATTTTAACATGGGGCTCAAATGTAATTGACTCCCTTCTGCAGCCTGCTCTAGTGGTTATTCGAGGAACTGCAGCTTTTTTGCACTTCCGCATTGGCTTCATTTTTCAGCGCCGGAGGTTGCCGCTTGGGCTCACTCTACTTTCCCACTTGAGGAATTTAATTGAATCCTGTGTGTCAAAGCAGTCGTAGTTATTTGTTTAGGAGGTGATACGTTAGCTCGCCGCAGAGCTTCAGATCCCTCCCTTCAGTCCCTGGATCGCTGCAGAAGGACAGAGATACTGTTCAGAAGTTTACAACTCATTTGGATTTCAATATTTCATCTCTTATCTCTGACCTTGGGACTTTAGTTTTAAGCTCAAAGGAAGCGAACCTCGACCCCACGTTTTAAATTAAAAGACAGTTTTTCTGAACTTCCTTTTATATGTGAAGTTTGTCAAAGTAATTTTTTAATATTAATGGCATATTTTTAAAAAAGAAGGTTTTCGACCACCTCGTAGTGACTCTGCACACTTTGCAGGCCACACATTACTCACTTCTCTCATCTGATACGTGAACTGATTTCGCTCTTTGAAATCTCCAAGCAGCCTTTGATTTCGCTGATCACAGAGTTTTTGACTGCTTCAAGCATTCATCTCTTATCTTCTCCTGTCTTTTGCTATAACAATCGTATTCCTCAAAGCTTCTGCTGGTTCCTCTCTGTTGTTTTATATATAGACATAAAATGCAGTTCCACATCTGATGATTTACCTGCTGGAATCAACACACACAAGCAACACAACTGAGGCTTCGACAGCTCTGACTTCCATGATTTCTTTTCTCTCCTTTTCTTTGAGAACTCACACATATCAAACAGCGAAGTGTCTTATGAGCTCATTTCTTTTTGTTTCAGGTTTGCTTTGAGTCAAAATAATCAGCCACCAATCAGCACGCAGCAGCGATAGCGAAGCGTCTGGAAGTGGTTGCAGTGGGAGAAAAGGATTTGATCCTTCCTGCATGTTATTGTGGTTTTTGAGAAGCTACAAAAATAATGAGCTTTGGCTTCAAAGATGATTTTTTTTATGATCAACAACAAAATCTCCTTTCATATTTTCTCATTCCGAACACATCCTCGTGTCTGAATAGACCAAATGTCAGTCACATGTGTGACCTTTGGAAGCGTGCCAGACCTTCATCTCACCAGACCTTCGTCATCATGTGGTTAATGTTGCAAAACAGTCGCTGTTTGATTTGGTTTAAGCACCAAAACTACTTGATTGGATTTTTGAAAAAGATTGTGGTTTAGGTCAAAACAAGCCTAAGTTATGTTACGTACCTTATGCAAGTTAACAGTGTAACTTAAGGTAAAGTAAGTCGACACTGACATAAATTATATTTTAATTAGCTGCTTGTGTCAGGAGGTAGATTCAGCCTCGACCAATCAGAAGGTTGGTAGTTTGAAGTGTTGAAGTGTCCTTGGGCAAGACACTGAACCCAAACTGCTCTCGATGGCTCTTCTTTTCTTCTTCGCTGTCTGAATGTGCGTGCGTGGTTAATCCGATCGGGCAGGATGTACGAACGTGGGTGAATGCTGGCTTCCTTTATGAAACTGCTTTGAGTCTAATAAGACCAGAAAAGCTCTATATGAATGTACTCCATTCACCATTTATGACCTATGGGATCCTTCAACACTGCTGGCTTCAAATATATAATGAAGTAAAAGCAATGGAGTGGGCGTTCATACTTTTCTAGTTTTAGAGAGAAAAATTTAAATAGATTTGAAAAAAACTTCAGATCGGTAAAGTTGCAGTTCACCATTCACACCAGCAACCTCCAAACTTATCACATGATTTAATAAGCAGCTGATGAATCTCAGCTCCACCTGTTCACCTCAGACCCTGCTCCCTGCCCCCGCCTGCACACCAGGTCGTCCACCATTGTTCTAGCTGGTTCTGTTCTGTTTAACTGCTCATGATCTTTGCATGTTTTTGATTCTGAGAAGTTTGGAGTTTGCCTCCTTCTCTTTCAGACTCGTTGGCCCTCGATAACTGACCTGTTTTCAGAACTTCTGAGTTTCATGAGAGGATCAATGAGACTTTCACATCTGTGTGTTGACTACGGAGCCAAGGCTCAAGCAGCCCGGATAGAAAACGGGGGAAAGCAAAAGGGGGAACAGCGAGCCGAGTCATCACAGATCAAAACTATAACAGCACCTCCTGTGATTTTATCTCTTTTGTTTCGTTCCTTCAGAAACAAATGCAAAAATGAAAGAAAGTTGTGAGTAAACTTGTGTGACCAGCTTCAGCGTTGGTTGTCAGATGTTGTTGATTCCTGTACAAGAACGACGACCTGGCTTCCACTGAAAACAAACTGCTTTTCCATTTAAATGTATATGCTGAGCCGGGCTAAGTGCTGCGGCTCATGAGCGTGACATTGATCACGCTATCAAGAAAAAAGCAAATATGCTTTTTCAGTAATGTTGACAATCTGTTCAAAACGTGTTAATGGCTTTGTTGGACAAAATCCACAAACTGTATATCACATTCTCCAAGACTTTTAAACCCTCTTTTAAATCCTTGTCAGCTCCCGGTTGAGTGACAAAATGTAATCGAAAGCACGTCTGAGCCGTGGATGACAGTTTTGACAAACTCTGTTAAGCTGGAGGACGGAGTCTGTGTTTTCCCTTTTCTATGCAGAGAGGCCTCATCCTCCAGCCGCCCACGCCACACATCTTATTATTAATGTCCACCATCGTGCATTTGTTATTTTAATTGTTCCTGAGTCTATATGAGGCCTCTGCCTCACCCTGTATGTAACCTGATTTATAGCAGGCTGGTAATGACCATCATGACCGAGCCCACTCAGCTTAACTAATAACACATAAGAGCGGCTGAACTTCTGTTCCCGAAGCCCATAATCAAGCAGCTGGGCCAAACTCTGACCCTCACGCTGTGACCCTTTTTCTTAATTAGTCTTTTCCATGATGAAGTTTTGAAGTTAATTACATGTACGCCAGCTCCGGCTCCCTCGCATGGCGCGGCGTTGTCGTGTCTTACAAGCGTCAGGCAGCCCGAGCCGTGTCCCCGCCGCCGCCGCTGTCAGCCTGATTGATTACCTCTGCAAATGTCTAAAGGTTGAGCCTCTCACCTCTCGACATTTCACCACAGTTTCCTTTGGGTTAACTTTGACTCCCAACTTGACAAAAGGATAACAAAAGCGGAAAAAATTCCAAACACTGACAGTGGCCTTAAAAAATAAATGTCAGGGAGAGAGCGGGCGAGAGAGGCAGCGCTTTAACGCTGAGGCTAAAATGAATGTGGTGTAAATGTAAACTGCTGTGTCACACGGGACGAAGGCTGCGGGCGTGATGGGATTACAGAAAGTGTGAACAAATAATTTCAGTGTCGTCTTCAAATTTTACTTTTTGCTATGGAAAAAGGTTGGGAGAGATAATTTCTTTCACAGCTCCTTTATCTCTCTCACTTTTTACTGAAAAAAAAATTAAGACTTTAAGCGCAGCAGAAAAAGTCCACCTCTGGGAACACACACGCTGATTAAAAATGTGAAGCCACAAAACCTTTTTAATTAACTTACCTGCAGTCTCCAGGTGTGATTTTTCCACGAGAGGAACTGGTGGCAATCAAACGAGTCCAGCCCTGAATCCAAACCTGCTCATCTGTAATAAAACCTCAGTTCTGATTAGAAAGATAATTTGTGTTTTAGAGAGTGAGGCGCCGCCCGCTCGCTCGGCCCACTCACCATGAACCCAACGCTTTCACCAGTAAATGTCAGGCTCCGGTCAAGAAACAATGATTTTTCATGCTGCCTTCATGATATTTACTGGTTACTGTTCATGCTGGATTTATGATTTGCCTCGTGGCTGTGTTGACCTGTATACTGTGCTCACCAGGCCTTTTCCTTGGTGGGAGCTGTGAGACTGCTTTCCCCAGCACTCGAGGCCAACGAAAATAGCATCTCAAGATCTCACAAATGGTCCGTTTTGGGGGAAGTAATCCATCCATCCATCCATTGTTAGTCGACTGTTTTCATTCGATGCTGTTCCTTAAACTGACAAAATGTAGTAAAGGGTCAAAAAAATGGAGCCATCCATGAAAAATACGGTTGTACACTGGAAAAAGGCCCCTCCAAAAATAAGTAAAAAAATAATAATATAAGATATTTTTGCTTGTAATAAGTGAAAAAAATCTGCCAATGGAACAAATGAAAATTGTCTTGATTAGATTTCTTGAAATAAGACGATATGGTAAGCCTTACAAGATCTTGAAATTAGCTGGAAAAACTCATTCTTAGCTATATTTTTGTTGTATTGTGAAGTTTCAAGTTAAGTCTGTTAACATGAAACAAGATGATTCATCTTTTACAAATAGCACAGCAGCTTAAAAACCTGTTTTCAAGACTGTTTCACTTAACAAGATATTCAAGATGCACCGTCTAAAAACTAGTTACTATATCTCACTGAAATGTTACTCGTTAGGTGATTGTGTCTAATATTAAGTGTGATTAGATATTTTGACTAGAAATTAGAAAAATAGACTTGGTAAGATTTTGAGTTTTTGCAGTGTAGCAAATAACAATAAACATTTTCATTTCATTTCCCTCTTTTCTCCAGGCAACAATATCAGATGCTAAAAATACATTTCGGAATTTAAATTTCATCCATTGAATGTTTCACTCAATAATTCTATTGTTTACTTATTGATCATATTTTCCATTTTCATCGACTTTCTTTTGCACCTTTGCTGCTGAAACACTGAAATGTCCCGCTGTGGGATTAATAAAGGATTATCTTACTTTATCCCTTATCTTAAACTCGCCTGTACAAAGCATTTGCTCTGTTTGTACTTTCTGACCGGCCGTTGATCTCAATCATTTATTCAACTCAGCGTGAGGAGGAACACGAGGTTGAAGGTTTGTGCTGTTCCTTAATACTGACGGGTTTTAATTTCCTTTGTCAGACAGAAGCTACAGTGATTGAAAATACCTGGATTCAATGTGGTCATATGCTTAAATGTGATCATATGGGAAAATACCTCATTGTGGACTTTTTGCTTGCTTTGATTAATTGCTCAAAAAGTGTGAGGAAACTAATGAAATAACTAAAAGAAATGTCAAAAGTCGACACCGTCACAGTCGCCGTCAACCCGAGCAAAAGTGACGGACAGGAAGCAAATCATTTATGAATAGTTAATATGTGCAGAGAGAAGCAATTTAGTCTCTAGAAATTGGAATCAGACAAATAATTGAGCTCCCACCAAGTTGCTTGTTAGCTGAAAGCCCTGGTTCTTACAGCTAATGTGTCGGCGTGAGGAAATCTCACGCAGGACAGTTCTAACGCTGGAAGCTTCTTCTCTTCCATCACAGAACAACCCGCACCAAGAATTAAACTGTTCATTTCCATAACACCATCTACCTGATTTCATCCTTCAATATTTCCAGGACACGTCGACGGACGTGATATTTCATATTAAATTCCCGATGCTTCGTTTCATTTGGACTCGTCACAGATGCGAGTGGGAGCAAATGGAAGCAGGAGTCACGCTGACACCGACTCTTACTGCTCTAATAAACGTCAGGAACTCCATTCAACGTCGAAGCCGTGCGACCGCGAGCGTGCGAAATGTGCGAGTAAAGAAAAAACAGCAGGCGAAGAAAGAAACACAAACAAACTGAGTCTGGTTCAAATCAACATTTGTCTTTGAGCAGGCGTCAGTGCAAAGTGCTGGTTAGTGTTGAAGTTTGACAAGAAGCAGGTGGAACATAAGAAACCTAACAGCGCCCCCTATTGGCAAGAAAACACAAACTAATACGGCTGCTGTTCTGCAAGTCAGAGTTCAGAGAAACGATGGATTACAACGAGATGATGTAATTTTCAAACCTCAAGTGGTTGAAAATGATGACATGATCAATGAATGACATTTAGATTTATTTCACATATTAATTTGACATTTTTTTGTGTCTTCATCATTTCATAAACATCATGATTCGTTCACCTCGGTTCAGGTGACTCTTTGCCTTTATGGGTATGGATATGTGGATTGTGACACTTCCACTCAAATTCTGATTTTTATAATTGACAAATCAAATCAAATTGAAAATCGTTGAAATCCAACAAAAGATAACATAACAGCTTTTCACTTAGTTAAACTCATAACTAACAAACTGAAGCTGTCTGACATGACTTTGGTGCCATCAGTATGTTGAACAGGACTGACACCGGTGCAGGAGGATCGGCTCTGAAAACTAGGTCACCTATGTTACAGGAAGTTATTATGAGGACATTATTTTTGAACGGTGCCTTAATGCCAGTATAATCGAGAACAGGGCTGTAAATCTCCCCGTCGTTTCGAGCTGTAAATCGTCCAGACTCCGCAGAGTTTGGGTCCCTCTCAAACTTTCATTTCACTTCTCAGGCTGGCAGCCGTTTCAGCAGAGACGAGCTGGCATTGACCAGCATTACAGCTCGTTACTCAGGCTTTTCTTCATTTATAATACCATTTCTTTTTCCCTATCTTGGACTCCAGTTGTATCAAATCAAAAAGTAAAAACTAATAGCTGCTGTTGTGAAGTGAGTCACTGCGGCGACGGGGCCTCTCTCTCTCTCTCTCTCTCTCTCTCTCTCTCTCTGCTCCAGCAGTGATGACACTTCCACTTCCTCTTCCATACAGTTGGGTCTAATCTCACAATCTTCCACCACTGAGAGTTTCCTTCTGAATACACTGGTATTTTAATTCATCTATCAGCCTCTCTCTCTCTGTTGTGCCTTCAGTGGAATCAGCAACTTCGTCAATCAATAAGCAGATGAATAAAAACTGAGGGCGGTGAAGTTTGTTGCAGCCCCTGCGATTTCAGCTCGGCCTCCATCGACGAGCGTCCGCTGTGCAGACATCCTGACCGCGGGGCCTCGTATCGAGCTGCAGCCAAGGTGGAGCAACACCTGATATCGAAAAAAATTACATCATAAAAACGATTTTTTTTTTCCCTCCAAATACACAGGTGAGTGAGTGTGAGCTGCTGCCTGTCGCTGGTCAGGCAGATTCTTCTGACCGTCCTTGGAGGCAGACCCACAAAGAGCCATCCATACTTTTTTTTTTTTTTGTTGGAAACTCATATTTGGGAACAGACTCTTGGGTTTGTGTCCAGACTGTCTCCCTCTCTCTGCCAGCTTGATGTGGATGTAATTCTCAGGCCTGGCGCTGACAGGAGCGCAGGTGACCTTGCAGCATCAGATCATCGAGACGCACACGAACGTGAGAGGAGGCTTTTGTCCTGAGACCGTTTTCAACGTAGCTTTTCATTCACGGCCGTGTGATGTAATACAACTCAAAGCGACCTTTACATACCTGAGAGAAACTGGTATTTATAGTAACTGGAATCAAGAGAAACTATTTCCTGCTGTTTGTATCTGAGACCTTGCTGGGGAAACACCTCCCTCACTGCAAAAACTCCAAATCTTACCAAGTATATTTTTCTAATTTCTAGTCAAAATATCTCATCTCACTTAATATAAGACACAATCAAACACTAACGAGTAACATTTCAGTGAGATATAGTAACTTGTTTGTAGACGGTGCATCTTGAATATCTTAAGTAAAACAGTCTTGAAAACATCTTGTTTTGACTCATATCTCAGATGAAACAAGCCATAAGGTTTTTAAGCTGCTGTGCTATTTGTAAAAGACGAATCATCTTGTTTCAAGTTAACAGACTTAACTTGAAACTTCACAATACAACTAAAATATAGCTGAGTTTTTCCAGCTGATTTCCAGATCTTGTCAGGCTCAACATATTGTCTTATTTCAAGAAATCTTATCAAGACAATTTTCACTTGTTCCACTGGCAGATTTTTTTCACTTACTACAAGCAAAAATATCTTGTATTATTTTTTATTTAACTTATTTTTGGAGAGGCCTTTTTTTCCAGTGCTCTCTCACAGTCCATTTCTAACATGGTCGTAAAGCTCACATTCAAAACCCGGAATGCTTCAGAATTGAAGCAGTGACTGTGGAAGGTTCTCCTCTCGTCTCGTCTTCTTGTCGCCAATAGATTTCGTCCAAAGGCTGCGTGAAGTTCTGTTCTCTCTGCTCTGTTCATGGCCGGTGCTTTGGGAACCAGCGAGGGTTTGACCGTGTGATAATCTCATTAATCAAGACTCAACCAGGAGAAGGCTGCAGCTCACAACAGGAAAGCCATCACAATAAGAAGTTGTCTTTTAATTAAAGCCGCCCTTAAGCTTGAACACACAAACACAGGGAGAAAAAAGCGGAGCTGCGCCGCCGGCGTGTTTTGACGCTCAGGCCATACATCACCCGTGTGCCTGCGCATCAGCAAAGCAATTATGGCGTCAGGAGGCGAGCAGAGACAGGAGCCGGTGAAGAACAGGCACATGATGAGCGTGTCCCCTTGAATTGATGGCTTTGAAACGGCAAAGTGTTTATGTTGAACGCCGCTCCGCCGCGGGGCCCCGGGAGCGCCGCCGTCCCACCTCCCTGCCTCCGTGCGCTGCTCATCATCCCATTCAAATGAAATGTAAATCCCCGCTTTCCCCCAGTTCCTACCATGTCAATACCTCTTTGACTCCCGCTCAGCCTCCATCTCTTCAGCCCCTCGCCCCCCCTCCCAGACTCCTGCTCCTCCTGCTAACACCCGCTCTGCTTCTCTCCTGCTACCTGCCACTGTTTCCACATTGCTTCCTTTATTTTCCGGCCTCGCCGCGACGCCGCTGCCGACGCCGCAGCCCAGGGAGAGTTTCATCACACCGAGCTCGACGAATCAATCTGCTTTCATAAATACATCTGCGGTTGCTAATTTTTCCAGCGACTGTGGGCCAGATCTCATTAACTCCAACCAAACTTAATTGCAATTACTAAGAATGCTCTTTGGGACCTGTATATGTTGGTGTGTGTGTGTGGAATCAAGTGTGCGAGATGACATTTGGCGTATCACCAGTAAACTGAGGAAACACAACACGATAACTAATTAACAATGTGATAAACTTGTTTTTCATTATGTCTGGGAACTTTGTTGTTCTTAAAGTTTATATCTGGGTCTGTTATTGACGAGCAGCCGGGGTTCACACTGCAGAACATCTCCACAAAGCAATTATATCATTCTGTTGCATCTGTTGATTCCTCATTTATATTTACACATTAAGTTGATGCTCCGATCCCCAGTGATTGACAGCTGGGGGGAGCTATTCTTAAATAGGACAGGCTGTGTTGTTTAAGGATTAAATCATGATTTGGTGGTAACTTTTTTTCTCGTCTGCTTCTTTTGGGTGTCTGTTTTTTTGGGAGGTTATTTTTGGGGAGTGATGGGTTTTTTCTGAGTGGGTTGTGATGAGAAGGCAAGAAGCAGTTTCAACACTTGAATGTGAAATGCTGAGGAGTGAATGGCGTCACAACCACTGGACCAACCTGAACTGGTCTGAACTGGTCTAGTGGAGCTCAGGTTTGCAAAGTGGGAGGCATTTTAATCCAAACCACTAAACCAAAACAAACCTTAAGCAAAGTATCGTCACATCATGAAAGTGATTTATTTTCTGCTCTGATTTGTAACAGACAGATCTGGACTGATGCTCGATGTTTCACTTTCTTCACCAGATAGTTGCTTGACTTCTGACTTTCGGGCAGGTAGAGAACGGAAAATAAAACCAAAACAATGAGCTAAAAGAGGCAGAAAAGCTGAACTGTACAACTGATCAGGTGAGAGCTGTGAGTTTGTCTTTGATCTGTTTTACATTACACGTCGTTCATAGTTGATATAAAAGACTTGTTTTCTATGTCTATGAACCACAGTCACCAGCTGTGAATGTCGGCTTGTGTGCATTGAAACCAAGCGGCAACCTCCGGCGCTGAAAAATGAAGCCAATGCGGAAGTGCAAAAAAGCTGCAGTTCCTCCAATAACCACTAGAGCAGGCCGCAGAAGGGAGTCAATTACATTTGAGCCCCATGTTAAAATTTTACGATAGAAAAAAACATATTTACAGCCTGGTTCAAAACATGGCTCTAGTCTCATAAGCTGTTTTTCTACTCCATGACAACTCTGGGGGGGGGCGAATTTTTTTATAAGGCGTTCGTTTAAAATATACAGCATACATCATTATGCACAATTCATAGCTGTCAATCTAAGTGGCGCCACTTTGATTGACAACTAGCCACTGACGGTCTAAAGGGCGTCACCCCGGCTAATTCTAGTCACTGAGTTTGGGAAAGAGATCGTCGTGCGGTTAGCCCGCTAGCAACGATATTTAGCATTTAACCTAGCCGGTTAGCCGTAGCTAGCTTGATTATTTCGAATAAAGCGGCTTTTTTCAGCCAATAGCGTTCATTCAGCCGGCCCATAGGACCCGCCTCAGCTCCGCCCTCGCTCCACCTCTTTTGTCCATATTTGGAGTAACCGGAGGTAGGCTACCAAGATGGCTACGCACTACGATTTGCTTCATTTTTGCTCTTCAGAAACCTATGGGTGACGTCACGGACACTACGTCCATATTTTATACAGTCTATGATTGAA
>JBBMOC010000080.1:40691-101117 GCA_037975185.1 Centropyge bicolor
AAACCATTTAGGAGCTGTTACCATGGTAAAGGTGTCGAGCAGGTAAGTGGATAAAAAAACAATCTGCTCCATCATATCTGACGTGCTAACGTTTCTCAAAAATCTCCATTTTCTTCGCTAAAGATGGAGATTGAGATAGTGGAGTGAAGAAGAAGACGAAGAATTTACCAAGCTGGTGTTAAAAACGATGACACAATAATTTTAGTAATATTAGTGGATGAATTGCTGATTATGGGTCTAGTTAAAGTTCTTGTTCAGCCCTGGATGCCATTAAAATCTGCCACACATGCGACATGTTTCACCTCCTCTTGAAAGCCTGTCTCCCTCAACATGGTATCAGACCAAGTGGCATCCTCCGGCGCTGAAAAATGAAGCCAATGCGGAAGTGTAAAAAAAGCTGCAGTGCCTCGAATAACCACTAGAGCAGGCCGCAGAAGGGAGTCAATTACATTTGAGCCCCATGTTAAAATGTCCGATTTTACGACAGAAAAAAACATATTTACAGCCTGGTTCAAAACATGGCTCTAGTCTCATAAGCTGTTTTTCTACTCCATGACAACTCTGGGGGGGGGCGAATTTTTTTATAAGGCGTTCGTTTAAAATATACAGCATACATCATTATGCACAATTCATAGCTGTCAATCTAAGTGGCGCCACTTTGATTGACAACTAGCCACTGACGGTCTAAAGGGCGTCACCCCGGCTAATTCTAGTCACTGAGTTTGGGAAAGAGATCGTCGTGGGGTTAGCCGGCTAGCAACGATATTTAGCATTTAACCTAGCTGGTTAGCCGTAGCTAGTTTGATTATTTCGAATAAAGCGGCTTTTTTCAGCCAATAGCGTTCATTCGACCCGCCTCAGCTCCGCCCTCGCTCCACCTCTTTGTCCATATTTGGAGTAACCGGAGGTAGGCTACCAAGATGGCTACGCACTACGATTTGCTTCATTTTTGCTCTTCAGAAACCTATGGGTGACGTCACGGACACTACGTCCATATTTTATACAGTCTATGATTGAAACATGTCCTGCAACCAAAATGGAAAATAGAAACAGCAGATTTGCAGAATGTGAATTGATTCTGCTGCAACGGCCAAATGGTGTTTTTGTGCAGAAATCGTTAATACTAACATGTTGCATGCATGAAATTACAGCGAGAATAACCAACACAATAGATAGCTCTGCGCCTTGTATGTGTCCATCGACTTCACCTTCATGTGCCATATGGCTTCTCCACCACGCTTCTTCTGTAATAACGTTTTTAGCGCTGCATGGATTCCCGCCGCAGCCAGCGGAAGCTACAGTAAAAGCCGTCATTATATGTGCAGGGAATCTTCTCCGACCAAATGTCATCATCCAAATCTACTGCAAACGAACATTCGGGGCCATTGTCTGTTGGAGAAAAAGAGAATATCCTCGGGCCCGGCTTACATCCTTGCTCTGGGCAGATTGGGGGTTCAGCTGAAGACTTACTTAGGGATGTGGACAGCTGAGCTCATTCCGCTGGGCGATGAGTTTCAGATACCAGGATGAGATTGTGGAATAGGACGAGAGTAATCCCAGGTCACCTTCACACAGCATCAATCCCTATAGGCACCAGCCACCCTCCATCTCTTCCTCCACTTCCCTTCCTTGTCTGCCCATCTGTCTGTCTCAGGGTTTTTTTTTTATTTCTTTTTTCTCTCCTCAAATCCCTCCATCTCCCTCCAACCGCTCCAAACACCCACTAAGTTGGCTTAGCTGGGGAGCCGTTCGTGTCTTTGTTATGAGGGACGAGTCATACACTGTCTTATCAGTGTAAATCACAAAGTGGGGCTTCGATAAAGGAAAACTGTCGACTTCGCCCGTATTTGAGACTCGGATTGGTTTAATTTCACCAAGAGAAACTGTGGACACCTTGTTTTGGGTCAAACTATGTTGGAGAGCAAGCAAACTCGTGGTGGTGTAGGAGTTTGTGTTTCCTTCCTGAAGCCTTTGGTCCAGAAGCTCGGTTCAGGATGTCGGTTCGAACAATTACGGTCAAATTAGTCCATTTAAATCTTTTTTACCCAGGAGGTTTTTGTAGTGCAACAGCTGTTGTCCATCAGTTGTGGTTCAGTTCGTCAAGGTCAAGTGTTGACGCCGTCTGAAACACAAATGAGACCAGATCGAGAGGATCCTGATATTTGGATCCACTGTTTGGGAGCATTAAGGTTTCACAGGTATTTGCAACCAAAATGGACAAACATTCGTGTCAGCATTGTTCAACCGGACTCCGTCTCGTTAAACACCTCAAACAACCTCACTCACCTCAGACACTGCACTTTGGTTTTATCTCCATTTTTTTTAGTTCTAGCAAATTTCATGTGCTGTTTTTTACCCATAAAGCAACACATTTCTATGTCTATGATGAAACAGATTTGGGTCATTATTCTGCTGTATACTGTTTTTATCTTTGCTCTCTCTGGATCTACTTTCAGAGCTTTAGATTTTAACCTGTTATCACTTTGTTTTCTTTCATCACAAACCAGCCAGATCTGTAAACACGAGTGTTCATTTGAAACGTTTGCATTCGTCATTATTCAATTCCCGTTGCTGCAGCTACAGTTTGTGTAATCTGCTTAGGAATGAGGTTTGCAGCAGTGGCACCTTTACAAGAGCCGGCGACCTAATGTAAGACAGATTACACATGTGAACTCAAGGTTCACCAGGCAGACACAAAGCACATCCACGGAGCGTTGCACTGAGGGTAATGAATTGTGTATTACCCAGTGGAGCTGCCTCCCCTCCCCCAACACTGAAACACACTGAATCCAAACCGGCTTTGTGAGCCTACGGTAATCAACACTGTCCAGTTCAAGATGGGAGCAAAACAAAAAGCTGCTTAAAAATATTTGATTTATTGGACTGCAAGCAGAGTTTATGTCTTTAACTTGTTTCTAATGAAAGTTTGGTCGTTAATCTAAATTAGAATACGAAGGTTGTGACTTCATTTTTTCACTTTATTAGCTCAAACTCGTTGCCAGTTTTTTCTTAAGCACATATCAAATCTCATCAGTTGTACTGTACATCAGCTGAGAGAGGTGGAGCAAAAAGCATCCTGCTCTGCCCCCTGGTGGCCGTCTGCAGAACAACCTTTACTCTCTTTGACTTTGACTGTTCTTCACATCTGCTCTTTCACTGTGGACACAACCTCTACCATCGTTTGCAGACTTGCCTGTTCCATAATGACTTCAGTCGCAGATGATCCTTGATGGATGTTTGTGCGCATTGTCAGGGCATCAGCATGAAAAATAGATGTCCCGCTGTTGACAAGACGGAGGACAAGAGAAGGCAATTCATTTCTCGTGTCTGCACGAGGCATAAATCCCACATGAGGCTGCTTACCCTGCAGAAAAGGTGCCGAGCCGACTTTTAGCAACAAGGTCGAGCTGTGGTGAAGAAACGTGATGCACGCACTTCAAAAGTGTTTTTCGCCCGCTCGGTTGTAAAAAATAAATAAAGGCCGAGTTTGCATGATGTGATCTGGGATTCACAGCCAACCAGTGGAATCCTTTACATCTGTGAGCTTCTGATACAGCAGAAGATCACAGATGCACCTTCTGATCCCGGCGGGGGTTCTTCTGCCTCGTGTAGATACGTGGGAACACAGCGACGGTCAGGCAGAGGACGCCGGGGCTGATGGGACTCCTCCACCTGCGAAATGCTCCTTCACCTGCGATAAACTCACCGGTGCCGTCGTGTTGAAGCTCTAATGAATAATGAATGGAAACACAGCGAGGTGAATGAAGTGAAACAGTCCACTCCGTCACCTGAATAACTGATGCCGCCGAGGTCGTCGTGTGCTTTCATACCGAACTGCAGAGAAACAGAAAGTCACAGAAACAACTGAAAGCTTTGAGGCTCTTATTGGACTGTTGAGCAACGATGGAAGTTTAATTCATGACACTTAAGCAAACTTGAGAAAGATATAAAGAAATCAGTATATACCTTCATGATTTATTGTGTATTTGTTAATATTATTATTATTATGAGTAGAAGTAATTGTATTGTTATTATTAGTAGTATTAGTTTTCTCTAGTTTGTAGATTTCTTTATTTAAATGTACATAATGGACGTGATTGTTTTATGCTGTTTCTGTGTATTTAGAAAACCATCAATCAGATCTCACGGTCACTGAAGTAAAGTTATGTATGACTATAAAGGTACTCAGAGACCAAAATGTGAATATTGATGGATAAGTTGTGGGAATAATCACAAACACAATCTCAGATCAGATTTGAAGAATATGTATAATTGTGAGGCAAAATTTTAAATCCAGTTCAAAAATGACGTTTTCAAATTTGTCCATTTTCAAAGCTTTCATCAAACTGCTGATTGATTTGTTTCGAGGTCTAAATTATTGAACTCAATATTGCTCGTCATGTGACATCTGAGTTGGTTTAGAAAAGGAGGAGCCACTGATTTAGAAATGCATAAAGGATGTGTTCAGGACTCCTGAGCCTGACGAGCAGCTTCAGTAACAGTCCACAGTGGTTCAAAGCCTGCTGGTGAAAACGAGAGCTGACGTGATCCAGCGCAGAGAGAAAGGTGTCGGCTGATGTAGTTTTTAATGAGCATATCATCTCAGTGAAGCATGTAGCAACGCCTCTGCTGGAGAAAATACCCACAGTGCTGTGTGTGGCTGCAGCTACGAGGTCAAATAAGGACTCTCACTGGAAAAGACTAGTGGAGATATTGTTGATATAAAGCAAACAGGAAGCACCATGGAGACTCTGACGGAGTGTGAGGAGGGTTTGAGCTCTTCTTTTAGCCTTCTGGCAACGTCTGATTATCATTTCCATCTCTTTGCATTATCTCCATTTTTCTTCCAGGTTCTCACCATGTGCTACTATTACTACGACTGTTATCATTAACATTATTATTCTGACATGTTGAAAGTGCTCACATCAACCTCAAGTGGTAATCACTGTACAGTCTGAGAGCTCTAATGTGTCTGATGTCTGAAAGCAAACAAACAGAGTCCTCGTGTCAACCTCAGTCTGCCATTCAAACTAAATAGGCACAAATTTTCCGAGCTATTTTCCCAACACTCACCCGACTCTGCCGATATTTCATCTGCAGGAAAACTCACTCAGTACGAAATTACACTTGTTATTATGCTGCCTTCATGTCATTTGGAGCGAATCCAAATGTGACCATGGCAGCAGGTTAAAAAATGAGCAAATCCAGGAGAAGACTTGAAACCAGGATTCGATTGAAATGTACGTGAACATATAAAAAAAAATACAGATATGAGCATAAACAAATATGAAGGGCTGCATTTCTGGTGAAACAGCTCCAAACCCTGGTCAAGATTAAAATTGCTTCACTATGTTTTACTATGATCCAGTGTAAAGGCCTCAGAACTGCATTTTAGGGCACTCGTATTCGTCCAAAGGAAAAAATGAAAAGTCCCAAAACAAACACAACAGCACCTGGTGACCGAGTGGGCGGGACTTCCTGTCTGCAGGTGAACCTGATCTTTAAGTCTCAAACAGCATCTCCTCTCTCCAGTGAAGTTCTCAGTCCAACTTAGCTGTTGTTTCATCACACGACTGGACTGACAACACCTCTGGAAGGCGAGGCAGCGGGTTCCCATCAACACCAACTCTTCACACTCAAAACCTCCTCTTCATCACGACTCTGTTCTGTCATCGATGTAAGCACGCCGGTCACACCGCTAGGCTCCAAAAATAGGACAAACAGCAAACCCGTCCACTGGCGTGCAGACTGTCTCACGCTTCAGGAGAAATCAGCACCACATTCTTACTCATCCAACACATGCATTTCAGTTCTAGCATCATTTATAATATATGACACAAAACAGAAATGCATTTCTACAAACACTTTGTTTGACAAGCAAGTCAACAAGAAAGCGCAAAGAACCCATTTTGATTAAAGTATTTTCATTCATTTCCTGAAGTTTGTCTACAGGTTGACTGCACATCTTCCCTTCTTTATGTTTTAGTAAAACCAAGCGGCAACCTCCGCCGCTGAAAAATGAAGCCAATGCGGAAGTGTGGGGCGAATTTTTTTATAAGGCGTTCGTTTAAAATATACAGCATACATCATTATGCACAATTCATAGCTGTCAATCTAAGTGGCGCCACTTTGATTGACAGTTAGCCACTGACGGTCTAAAGGGCGTCACCCCGGCTAATTCTAGTCACTGAGTTTGGGAAAGAGATCGTCGTGGGGTTAGCCGGCTAGCAACGCTATTTAGCATTTAACCTAGCTGGTTAGCCGTAGCTAGTTTGATCATTTCGAATAAAGCGGCCAATAGCGTTCATTCAACCCGCCTCAGCTCCGCCCTCGCTCCACCTCTTTGTCCATATTTGGAGTAACCGGAGGTAGGCTACCAAGATGGCTACGCACTACAATTTGCTTCATTTTTGCTCTTCAGAAACCTATGGGTGACGTCACGGACACTACGTCCATATTTTATACAGTCTATGGGTAAAACAATGTGTTTTTATATTTCCATTACATAACCTTTGCTTTGGTTCTTCCATGTTTGGATCCAAGTTGTGTTTCTGAGAGATCATTGATGCCCAAACAATGAACGTACCGATTTGCATATGTCTTCTCAAACTTCCTTTGTTTAACTTGAACATACTGGATATTGATTTCCCTTCTCTCCATCCGTACCCACTGTTGAATGCACCATCTCTAAACTGAGTGTCCACGCTGAGGGGTGGGGGGCCGTTCTGAGCCACCGCCTGATTACACAACGCTGCTAATCACTGTTGAAACATCTGTTAACACAGAGACACACTGGATGCACAAGCTGCTGAGAACCAGGCAGCTCAAACAAAGACTGGGTTCCAGTTCATTAAACAGAAAAAAAAAGAACAGTTTTATAATTCTCTGTAATCACAATCCCATAATGGAAAGATGAGGAAGTCAAGGTCGACTAAAACAAAGATCATACTTTCGTCAAATCACAGTTTAAATGTATAAACACTAGACTATGTTATATAGTTATCTTCCCTATAACATACTATAAGACAGTAGGAGCAGTTCTCAGTGTCGCCAGCAGATGTCGCTCTTCAACAAGATTTTAGCTTCATGGAGCTCACAGCTGCCAACTATCGTGTTTGCTCTCAGTGTTTACTGCACCACACAACCTGAACTGATCTGTTCTTTCAATCTGTCCAATAATTGATTCACAAAAGCCAGAAAAATAGAAAACAAACACATTTTCTTTTTGCCTTTAGAAGCTCTGGATACTTCTTCAACTGAGTGGAAATGACTCTAATGAATCAATCAAATTATTCTGCTTGATCATCATGTATGACCTGTGATGAGCTGACATTCACAAACAGGTCAATAACTCAATAAATTAAAATTTTGTCAAGTAGAATTAAATAAACATTCACTGCAGTTTAATTCTAAAAAGATTTTTTTGCTCATACTAAAAGTAGCTCAGAAATACAAACACAAACTATTTCCTCTGTGATTCAAATATGCAATTTCACTTCTATCCATCTCCAAATTGAAATGTTTACTCGATAAAAACGAGTCATCACGAGGCCTCGACGTGGCTTCCTGTTTGAGTCCATGTTTCCGAGGCTTCCTGTGGGGACACTGTTTTTCAAAACTCATCAAAATCACCCCTGTTTGCCCCGACAGTGGGCACGAGGTGGGGAGAGCATCACACACTGTTATCCTGATACCTTGACTGGATTCTCACATCAGGTTTCCATGACAACCCGGCTTGAAGGGCGGTTGATGGAGAGTCGGCGGCAGCAGACGATGTCGCTTCTCACCAATCATCAACAGGTTGAAGTATAAGATTTATGACAGATGCATGAAGCTTTTCATGAATTAGACTGAGCCGACTGATACCTGGACAGAAGCCGTCGTTCAGCCCGTCAGCTTGTTCTTTTTGCCTTATTCACTTACTCTCTCCCCACTTGCTGATGCACAGCAGCAGATGGTGCATCACACAAGCAGCCACTTGCAGAGCGACAGGCTGGAATATGAAAGCAGCCGAGGTGAAGCTGAGGCCTCATCACTGGAAAAAAAAGGGATGATTGTTTGAAGTAGCAGCAAACTGTGAAATGAAAGTCCAACATGGGGAAGTTTCATAAATAAAAATGTCTCATTTCCACTGACTTCACTTAATTCACAGCATGTGCAGAGAATATGATAATAAAGCACAATGCATTCTGGGTAAGTGCCCCTTGACTTTACATCAATGTGCGCTCGCTCCCTCAGCCTTTGAATGATTGATCCCTGAAATGCATGTGAACCTGTACAATAATGGAACAGGAGTCAGTGAGGGCTCATTGAAATACTGTTGGGACAAAATTCAAAAAGCGAAAATCAGGACATTTCTGAATAACCACTCACTCTCCAACTTCAGACTCACTTCACCACCTGAAATAATGTTACAATGAAGAAGAGTCATTCTACAACCAAGGAAAGTCAAATGAGCTGTCAGTCCAGTTTTAAGCACATGAGGTTCCAGCTATGAAAGCATGATCATGCAAAGGGAGTAGGAGAGATTTAGAAGAACACATCTGTCCTGTTGAATGTGATGCGGTTTAAAAGTCGTCTACTTGAATCTGTCCATGTCCAGAGTCTGGTCACAGGAACCAACCTCAGAAGGTAACCACCGAGTCAAACCTGACATCTAACAGCAACATTTCAAATTGAAATCAACTGTTTTCGAGCCTTTGAAAGCTCGAGAGTTCGACTCTGGCAAACTTCCACATCTCGACAGTTTTGACCTCAGAGTGAGCCGAGAGCTGCAGGGCCAGCCGACGTTACGTAAACCTGCTCTGTGATGGTGGATGCATCCTGACTCGTAGTCAGTCGGACCAGATTGAATTCACTCTTCCTCGAATCGTGCGTCCTTGAATTAACTCATTGTCCAGTTATTGATGGAAACTGCATGTTTTTCATGAGGAAGCACAAATGACCTTTTCTACTCAGCAAGCGGTCGTCGTGGCGATTTCTGGTTTATGAATCTGCTTAAAACCAAAACACATATTGGAGCAAAAGCCCAGAAGTTTGTTTGACTAAAACCAGATCAAAGATTATTGCATTAACGATACTTTACGGTTCTCTGAATAAAAGCTTCCCCTAAATATTTCTACACTCAATCAAAATCTGAATGCCACGAGAATAAAGAGAGCCTTTTACTGACATTGTCTTGTGCGTGCAGCCGACAGTCAGGGCTGTTCTGACGGCTTTTAAGCACTTGCCTTTCTATCAAACATCACATTCAGCCATCGCTAATACTTTGTCATATATAATAATAGAAAGTGTTGTCTTGCTATTTCCATTTAGATGAATGATTTTTACTGCCAGATGGAACCTCTGACATTAAAGCTCTTAAAATGTAAATCAATACCAAATCCTATCAAGATGAAAATAACACTCAAACTTTAAAACTATTGTCACTCTCGTCCCAGTTTTTTGTAAATGGACCACAAGTTAAAGTTATAATGACTTCAGCAGACTGAACTCCTACAGGTCAGACATTCCCACTTTGATCAGCAGGCAGCTCAAACTAACTGGTAATTAATGTTAAAATTCATCACGTCCTCCAACCCAATAATAGAGTTTACAATGTGTCACTATAACTAGATCACATGATGGACAACTGGTGAACAATACTACATGTGTTTTTCATTAAGTTTCCTCCTCAGTCATCACACGTTCATCACCGCTCAGCTTCCTGTGACTCGAGGTGAGCCGTGTCCGCCGACGAGTCCGGCAGCTCTGACCACCTTCATAATTTAAAAATGTTAAACGAGGCCCGTCTCTGCCGTGTACTTGCACATGCATGTGTAGACAATAAGGTTCTCCTGAGTCTCGTTTGCACATTAAGAAGCGACGGCGCTGCAGGCAGACTCAAAATTACACTTGTTAATACCAGGTGTAAAAGCAAAGGCCCCGAGGTCGTTATGCAGGCAAAATATCCCGAGACAAATATCCTGTTGATCGGTGGAACTGAGGTAAACCAAACAACGAAGCAAGAACAGAATGTCAGACTTTCAATGTTTACACCTTATAATGGTGTTTTTTAATTGGCTCACTGGACATGAGCTTTATCAGGGAGCTCAGACCACCTGAAGAGCTGCTACATACATTTATGTTTCCTTCACATCAAACATCAAATCCTGAAAATCACCTTCAGCTGTGCTTGTGATCAACTTTCTGACGGCTGCTCTTAATGCCTTTAAATCTCTATTTGCACGTCTTAAGTCACCTCCAGGTGCTTTTGCAAAACAGGCAGATTATCTGGCGCGAGCTGCCCAGCGCCACGGACAATTTACTTTCTTTGAATTTACATATCAAAGGCAACATTTCATTTGAAGTAGACACGAGCAAATGAGAGGGAACACAAGAGCGCTGGATGTACATTAGCATCTGATGGACAATCAGGGTGGAGTATAGCCGCTGCGAGCTGGGTCTCTGTTTCGCATTCATGCTGCCCTCTCGTTAGCGCCAACCCTCGTACGTGTCACAGTAATTTGCTGGATGAGCCAGGCGTGCCCTCCATGGTAATACGCCCATACTGGTCACTGTGGTTGGAGTCATTACCAAATATTGCTAAATTACACCCAACCTCATTTAGCAAACACACAGAGCCAAAGAATGACATTAAACGAGGACATTGGATGAATCAGCTCTTTCCCCCTGCGCTTCGCTCTCGCTCACACAGTCTGGTTTGCCAGGCCGGCTTTAAATGTCACTAAGTGGACAATATTTGGACAGCCTCTGTCACATCTCATTATTATATTAAGGTAAAGCCCACCACCCCGACGCCTCACTGTGCTGCATTGTTGTTCTTTCTACTTCACGTTTCCTTGCCTTGGCTCATCCTCCAGCATCTGATCTGTGCTCCTGTGGTTCTTCAGTCCCCCTGAGAGATGAATATTGATCACCACAAGATTCCGGACGATCAGTTTCTACCTCAGAGTGATGTTATCAGAAACAAACCAGGCCTGGTTTGTTACAAATCGACAATTTTGATTGCAAAAAGGCTTTTTTTTTTTTTTTTTCTAAAATCGTAACAGAAAGAGAAACTCGCCAAATTAAATTCTGTCCTCGGCACAAAAGAGTTCATATCCACTTGTATGTTTTCCTTGACAACATCACTCTGGTGTCATGGCCGCCCTCGAGACCGATCGTCCTTGAATGACTCTCTGAGCAGCACAGAAAGAAACGAGAAGTTGTTATTCTGCCACATAAATGCATGTATGTATAAAATATGTTGTGCCTGAGGAAGAGGCTAAAAGAAAGTTGAACACTGGTTGACATATGAAGCTGCTTCATTTGATGGTTGTGGTTGCTTTCAGTCATGATGGTGATCTGTCTCTGGGCTCAACCCTGTAGTTCTGTTTGTCTGAACCTTAACCCTTTGAGCCGCTTAAGAGGAAGAATTAGCGTGAAACAATTAATTGGGGGGGTCTCAGACTCAAAGGGTTAAAGAAAAAGTTGTCAAGGTTGTTTCTTTCTTACTGTCAACAAAAGACTGAAGCTAACAATGAATCCATCCGACTGCAAGAATCCAAGGCCGGATGTTGTTGTCTGAAAACAGCCCTGTCTTCTAAAAACATGTTCATAGGCAACTTTTTCTCAACAAAACATCGTCTTTTATTATGATTTGGGATCATTAAGTACATGCATATCAAACATATCTGCAAACAGACTGAATCTATAAAATAATCCCAGACAACATATTTCATTGTTTTCCAGTCTTTCAGGAGAACATTCTCCTGCATGTCACTCTTTGAAAACAAAATACGACTATATAAACCCGAGAAGACAGTTGCCACATAGACCAGTATCTAACAGGAAATACTCAATAGAGCCCTTAATGCATATTACTGAATATAGACCCCAGCAAATGTACAGTTTACTCCTGTTTGAGTCGTGTTTGCAAGAAACTTCAGCGACCTGCTGTTTTAGGAAACGTTTCAATCTTTCTTAAAAATGAAACTATATATCTGAAGGTTTTCAATAGTTGTGTATTAGGATGGAAGCAGTGGGCTTGAGAGGTAATTCCTCTGGCAGGGCAAGGAAGTCAGAACGTGGTTTGGGTCTTTGGGTTGTTGTTGTTGCCTTTCTTCATACACTATATAGCACATCTGGATTAAAACACTGGGTTCTTATAGAGGTTACACAGTCTCTCTCTCTCTCTCTCTCTCTCTCTCTCTCTCTCTCTCTCTGTGTGTATTGATTTGAGTTGCTAACACACAGTGAAGAAAGTGTGTATAAAGCCAGATGCTGAGCGGAAATGATCCCATGATTATCATTAACTAAGTGTGAATAAGGCAAAGCAAAATCCGCCTAGTGTGTTAAGCCGAAGTAAACAATGTTGGATTCGACTCTGCTGAGGGAGAGCGAAAAGCAAATCACCTCTGAAATGTTGAAATTAAAAACTGCCGGTGGTGCTTGAGTCAAATTAACACTTGCTGAAACACAGAGGTTGTTTTATTGTGGACATAGCTTCTGATTTACGTGGCTGTTTCTGTCTAATGGATTGTTTTCCAGCGGAGGGGAGCAGGGCAGTGATGGCACGGTGTAACCCTCGGAGGATGGAAGAAGTCATGGAGGGTGTGGGCCTCCATCAAACCTAATTATAGAGCTGCAGCACAATTGGACCGGCTTTTATGAAACAGCCTGATCAGATGCCATTAACTTTTCTGCGATTACGCAACAAGCAGAAAATGTGCTCGGGCACTGTCTGAACACAAAAACATTAGAACTCTGCAGCTGCATCCCGGCTCCAAACAAACACTCAGACCTTTTGCTTCATTGACCTTTTTTTTGGCTCCAAAAACGTCAGATTTTATTAGGTGTCACGAACCGTGTTGCCAGTTTGTCTGTCGTTCTGATTTGCAGCAAATTTCCTTAATCCTTGCAACACATTCTCCTCTAACCCCTAATGTCGGTTGCTGTTTTGTTGGCTGCGTCATTTGGCCTGAAATACAGCGAATTAGTCATCATGGAGGGATCAATTCCAAGAGAAGGCCTCCGATGATTATGTGTGGCACCGTTCAGTCAGGACATGTCACGGGTACATCGGAGCCGTGCTCTCCCATCACTGGGTTTGTTCCTGCTGCTGCGTGGTTAAGTGTAAAGGTCCTTACACACCGGGAATGACGCGAATATACGACGTGAAATTGCAAAATATTTGACGCACCTGACTATACATATCAAGCTTGATGCGATTTTGCGACTTTCCGAGGGGGAAAAAAGACGTGGAGGAAGGGAGAGGACGAAAATAGAGTCAACCGAGACCTAATTGTTATGTGACAGCAATGCGATTGAGTTTGAGACAGTGAAAATACGAATAGCATGTTTTATCTGAACAGGTTAGCTTACGAGCTAACGTTACTTAGCATAGATTGGTGTATCTATTTCCGAGGGGGAAAAAAGACGTGGAGGAAGGGAGAGGACGAAAATAGAGTCAACTGAGACCTAATTGTTATGTGACAGCAACGCGATTGAGTTTGAGACAGTGAAAATATAAATAGCATGTTTTATCTGAACAGGTTAACTTACGAGCTAAAGTTACTTAGCATAGATGAAAGTTATAACAAAGACGTTTAACAGACTGTTTAATCACACACACCATCGTCATATGTGAGATCCAATGCTATAACTCTCCACAAGTTGTCCTTCAGGTCGTTATCCTTGTAAATTTTTTTTATTTATCTACATTTTTTTATCAAAAAGCACTCTGTTCTCCGACACGTAAACAATCAGCCGGTCGGCCATGTTGGATACACCAGTGAATGTGGCGGCTCAACAACACGCAATCCGATGCGTTGATGCGAAAAAATAAATGTCGCAATATCGTCAGATGAGAAAACGTCGCTGATGTGAACGCTTGTATTAACAGGATACGAAGTTCGAAATTTTTTTTACTTTGCTCCCGGTGTGTAAGGACCTTAAGAGCTAAAATAATTGATCTAATTCATGAGGTTGCGGGACCTTTAACATCGGCCATGCCTGTAATATGAATTTGCTGAAAGTTCACGTTCTGTTTGACATTTTGTTGGTTTGTTTATTTTAGCCTGTGGAATAGAAAATGCTGGCAGAGGATCAGTATTCCATGTGCATCAGTGTGAAATCCCCGGAAGGTGAGCAGCAGTCACGTGTTGAGTAGCAAACAGCTCTGGACCCAGGTGCAGAGGCTGCGACGATCGGCTCCGACTGGAGGAAAGCAAACGAGAATCTCACTGGTCACTTCTGTTGGGAAAATCAGGAGCTTAATTAGACATAGTTTGGCGAAGAATCATGAGGAGTTCGAAAGAAAACTCCACCTGAAGGTTAAAGCACAATGAATGAACCTTTCATTTCTGAATGTTTATCTCCTCTCCCGGGTCCACGTGAGGTAATACATGTTGGATTATACAGAGCACAAACAGTAAATCCTCCTCTTACACTGAGAGACAGTCGCCAAGAACTTTAAAATTACAGGAAAAGATTAATTATGAGATTTATCAAACAATGACAATTTTTAAATCTCAATTCACTGCAACAAAAATTTTTATTTGTTTGTCAAAGGCCCTGAAGATATTTTCTCAATCAGCTTCTCACTCTGAGTAATGAATGTACATATTTGCATGTTTCACATTCTGAAGTGTGTTTTCATCGTTTCAAGGTCCAGGGTTCTGCTTCATTATCTTCATAAAAGGATGCAGAAATGAAAAGCAGTCACCTCATTGCTACACATGGAAAATGTATCAAGAACTATTTGAATTCAAATTGAATTGAATAATAAAGACAATAAAACTGAACAAGTAAAGGAAGAAGTGAATAGAAAAACAAAATTACATTTGCAGTATAGATATGCAGCTCGTATAACACACACACATATACATCTATACATGTATACACACAGATAAATATGTGCAGCATGTGCAATATCAGTGTTTTATGGAGTAAAATGAAGTCTTTTTGGTCTCATGTGTGTTGGAGGGTGGAGGTCTGGACCTTCTGCAGGTCTTGCCAGGACCAGCAGGCTGGACAGACTGGCCTGGCTGGGGTCTAGTATCCTTCGGGATTTTATGAGTTAAAATCTTCATAAACATCCATCAACTTCCAGACTTTAACTCTGACTCCTGCACATTTAAATAGAACTACCTTGAAAAGCTTTTTGGATGATTGAAAAGAGGAAGGACGGTTGTTAGAAAACTTTTCAAATGTAACTTTCAGCCATTTAAGAGCAAAAGCTTCTAGTGGCTTTAATCAATTTTTTTAAAATGCCAGGATTCAGGTGGTCAGAAACATGACTTTAAATGGATCATCATGTTGCTGGATGCGTCTGTTTGCTGACAGGTTCATCACATCAACCTCATCAATATGATGATATCTATATGCTTTTGTTGACAACTTGGCTAAAACAGTCAGGCTTTGCTCTCATGGATCTGTGTCTGTGCTGCTGCCGCCGGAGTCGGGGCTGCTTCACCTCTCTCAACCTGCCACTTCTCCTCGCTCGGTCACCAAGACAACCACAGAAACCACACTGAGGGAAAAACACAGGAGCTGCTTTTATGGGGATGAGAGTTCCCTGAATCACACACCTCTTTAGCCAAAAAGAGGTGAAACGGTGTCGGCTTCAAAGTTGGAAAAACTCTCTCGCTGCTCGGCGTGTTTCTCCCTCCGGCACCAAGCTGAAGCTCCAGCACCAGAAAAACTGAGCAGTGATTTAGAACCTTTATTTCATCAAGGCATTTTTCCCTCTGAGGGATCAATAAAGGATTATTTTAGTTTACCTCTTAATCTCATTTAGATCAAGGTCTGTGCAGCCGAGATGAAACAGTATCACTGTTGGTGTCGTCTGAACGGTTCAGAGCTGACGACATGATACAAGCCTGAGTCCTAGAAGGTTGGGAAAACATAAATACAAACCAATGTGATCACTTGCTGATCCTTTTTGACATGGACTCACCTGAAAACAGCTCAAAGACAATATAAATATAGCCTCATTGATTGTTGTAAATATCTGCTTCTTCTGAATCTGATGGCAGCAACATGTTTCAAACACGTCGGGACAGGAGCAACAAAAGACTGAAAGTTGTGGACTGATCCAAAAACACCTGTTTGGATCCTTCCACAGGTAAACAGGTTCATTGATAACAGGTGAGAGGATCATGATTGGGTATGAAAGGTTCATCCTGGAAAGACTCAGTTGTTCACAAGCGAGGATGGAGAGAGGTTTGTGAACACATGAGTTGATAAAGGGGATTAACACATGGACATATTTATCACTTAAACAGAGTTCCAACTTTCTTTAGAATCAGGGTTGTCGTTATTCCAGGAGTTGCTTTTTGTGACTCGAGGGCAGATCATCTTTGTGTGTGATGCATCTGCATTTCAAAACATGTTAGTATTTCAAAACTTTAAACTTTCGTGGCGGAACTTTGTGACATTTCCCTGTCGGCTCCATCAGCACTGTGTGAACTCGTTTGGGCAACAGCTTCAATGTAACTGATGTTCATTTATATGTATGAAAGTCCCAACTCCAGCTTTAATCTGAGCTAGAGTTAAGGTTACTTTTAATCATTTCCTGATGCAATAGCCTTTTATCTAACTGTACTTTTTTTTGAGGGACATTTATATAAGCAGGATTTCTCCTTCACAAAGTTTGGTGGGATATTACAGGTCAAAAGCAAAGAACACAATTACTCATAGCTTCTATTGATCCAAAACTTTTTAACATATCTATTTATATACTGTATATATAGATTTTATATCTATAAATCACACAAAAGTTGTAAACCAATGCACCATCTATTATGAAAGCTCTCATTACTAATTGAAATTCAAATGAGTTGTGATGATCCCTCCCCTCCACTAGGTGTCCCTGTGTCCTTTGTTTAGCTGCTTCTCCTTTGTTTTAAAGGGGTGGAGGCTCGTCATCAGCTTCATGAGCAAAACCTGGACCGAGTCTTCATCAAGTCCCACACTCCTCACAGCAGATGCTCTCTTCCATCGAGGGTGCCACTGTTGTTCTGTTTTGTTTGCTAATTATATGTGAATGTCTGTTTGTGAGTGAAGCAAGTTGAAGAGAATCTGTAGTGCTCATGGGATCGATGCTTTCATTTGAGTTGGAAGAACTCCAACCTTTGAAAGGCACAGTTGAGAGAGTCCTTGCTGCAGCACACGGTGGCCGAGATAAAATCCCAAAGCCTCATTTTTCCTGTGAGTTCCCGCTCACATTGTGACGGACGTGGCAGCTTCTCATCTGCACTCAATGGTGCAAAATGAGATAACTGGCTCAGTAATTCTCCGGCAGAGCCAGGCAGTCATTCAGCCATTTGTTCCCTGTAATGGCTTTGCCCTCTCAGTGAAGTAGCACCGTCTGTCAGCAGGAATTAACCTGATAATGAGTCTAAATTAATTACTTTCACATTGAATTATGGATATTTTGCTGTCATAGGTCCCAGTGAGGGGAGGAAACGTTAATTAGTGCTGGAAATTTTTTTGATTTGATGCATCATTCACATATTATATCCTTGATTTCAAAGAACGCTAAAACTGAAGAAAGTACAGTTTTAACAAAAGGGTTGTTGGACAGTGTGACAAACACTGTAACTTCAGTTTATCTAAGTGGTGTCTGAAGGTGACTGATGATCCAGGCAACAAATCACACTCACATTATGTATAACTGTTGTGCAGAGCAGCTCTTTGTCCACTGTGGATGAGATGAAGCTGCCTGGATTTAAATCTGAGGACAGAGTGACCCATCGCTGTGCACGGCTTCAAAGTGTGTGTGTGGCATATTTGAGTCTTAGGTTATTTTATTTTCCACTGTGTATTCATGTGTGCGCTCGTCCTGCTACATGCTGAGACCAGAAACCAGCTTTTAACCAACAGAGTGAGGACACTTCTGGGAGTGCAGAGACAAACCTGTTTACAGTCACATGGTGGGGACTCACTTTTCTTATAGAGACAGAACGCCATTATGTAGACCAGGGGTTTTCAAAGTGTGGGATAGCGAGCCTCCCTAAAGAGAACTCAAAAGCATGCCGCTCCCCCCTTTACCCCCCTAATTATTATTACTATTATTACTCTTATTGTTGTCGCTTTGTATGTTCCACACAGGCTTAAAAAAGGTTTTAAACAATAAATGCTATACACATCTTTATTTTTGTAAACATCTTAAACATTTTTGTATGTTCTTAAACATATTTTTAAAACATTTTAATCATCTTAATCTCTGTGTGTGTGGATAAATATTTTTTTTAACACATTTTTAACATCTGCATGTTTTCAGCATCTTTTTAAAACACATTTTAGCATCTGTTTTTAGCATATTTTAACAGAGCTTTTTAATATCTTTTTGAATACATTCAATTTAAGGCCTCTTTGAGTTTACATGGTGGCATACTGTCGTTAGCTAGCACCTCTTTGCAGATAACACTCTGTGGCAGCGGAGCATCATCAGGACCAATACATGAAAAGCCAAACTTTAATCAGGGTCATACTTCCTCCGTTTGCTGCTCGCCCCAGACTCTGTGCCCTCTCTCACTTTCACTTTCTTGTCAGATGTTTACACTTTTTTTTTCTTTTAGGGTTTATTTTTTCACTCGCCACGCCTTCCCTGAAGCCCTCTGGCGCCCCCCAGGGGAGGCGCGCCTCACACTTTGAAAACCGCTGATGTAAATGATTCAGTTTTAGGTTGACTTGGGTTCGGGTTTGAATAGGTCTCCAGGAAGTGAACATAAGTCAGTGTAAAGTCCGCTGAAGTGATGGATGGATGTGTGTGTGTGTGTGTGTGTGTGTGTGTGTCCTAAAGGTCAGCCTGACCAGCTTGTGCTCGGTGCAGAAAGTGTGTGTGCAGAAGTCTTCCTGTGTGTGTTACGCGGCTCTCTGTAATGAAGCCTGATTTCCTGCTGGTGAGTCAAAGCTGTATGTAGCCGAACGTAACAAAGGACTAAAAAATAGGACTAATTCACTCAGCAGCAGCAGCAGCGTATTGAGAGGACATTTTAAAGCCAGCATGTTACAGAGGAAGGAAAAACAACAGTGTCCAATCAAGGCCTCGTGTTGGAAACTGGATCTGAGACTGTGACAGACTTCATTTGTCTGTCTCTCGTGTGCAGCGAACTAAACACGCTATCAAGAGAGGGTGAAACGACAACGAAGAATTAGGGACACAGTTCGGAATGAAATTAATAATCATGACTTTTTATTGTAGAATCATAGAAAAATTTTACAAGAAAAAGGTTGAGAAAAATAGTCTGAATGTTAAAGTGCAAGATGTAACTTTGCATTTGGACAGTAGAGACTAGAGGTGTGCGATACTGCAAGATTTGGTATCGACCCGATACCAAGTAAATACAGGGCCAGTATCGCCGATACCGATACCAATACCGATACTTTTAATATTTAAGGTTGATGTACCATCACACTGCTGATCCTTAGGTGTTTTTGTGTTTTTTCCTTTTTTTTGTTAAAACCAAGGACAGAATTTGGCCAAAGTTTAAAGGCGACTGCAAAATATTTTATTATCAAAAACAGAAGCAATAGAGAAGTAAGTAAAAAAAATTCCCCCAAACATTGTTATGTGTGCATTTTTTTTCTTAAAAACACAAAGCGAAAAAAATTATTATATGAGAGCAAATTAAAACACAATCTTTTTAGAGGTAGAGTGTTGAGAAACTACAATACAAATATAAAATTAAATTTCCCCCCTTCAGTGCACTTCTTTTCTGAATTTTTCTCAATTAAAAAAGTGTACAAAATTATCAAACCACAACAAAAAATTTCTGCTTCATTGTGTGTGTGTGTGTGTGAGACAGAGAGAGAGAAAGAGAGAGAGAGCTGAGTGGCCTGCTGCCTCTGAGAGTGAGACAGAAGAAGCGGCAAGTCCAGCGACCTGGCTGTCGCTTATTTGACGAGACCGCACAAGCACATACAAGAGCGAAACTGATATTAAAGTATTGATCTCATCACGCTAGTATCGATCCGATAGCGATACCAACTTGGTATCGATACTATCGATATTTGGATCGATTCGCCCACCTCTAGTAGAGACATGTCTTTGCCAGTATTTTGTCCTAAAGAACGCTGCTGTCCCAATTACAAATTCTTCATACTGTGTTCTTCCATCGGTGGGAGTTGGGACTGCCAAGCTGAAGCGGCCAAGTCTGAACTCCCAGAGCTCGAGTCTGAACTTGGCGTCGTGTCTCTGTCTTCGCTCGCTCACTGTGTCTCTCCACATGATGCTGAAACAGACGAACTCAGGGGCGAATTCACAGCAACTGATAGCACCAGGAACTGAGCATCACTCACAGTCTGCCCGGCCTCAAGGCACAGGTCACAAAAGATACCACAGTGCAAACACCCCCCAGAAAGTTCTGCAGCTGAGTGCAATCTGCCAGCTGACGGAGAGGAGAACGGCAGGAACGGCTGATAGAGGTCGAAGAGAAAACGACCCCAATCAGCTGATGCAAAGAAGCAGCAGAGAGACAGGAAGGAGGACGTTCTTCCTGAATGAGCTCGTGTTTAAGTTTTCAGCCAGACTTCACAAGATCAATTTATTTTATTGCACAATTAAGAGGATGAATGTGAAAAGATTTGAAAAGACTGTGACACTTGTTTTAAATGTGCTTCAGTTACCACCAACTGGTCTTTGTGAATTTTTATAATAAGGCTCGTTTGAATAGAAAGGAGCCAATGTTGAATCAAATCAATTCATGTTACCTCATTTAAACTCAAACAGCAGCAGTTTGCTTGAGAGCGCAGTCAGGAGAGTGTTTCACCCTCTGCAGGGGCTTTTAACAACTTCTATTTGTCCTATTCTAACACAAAAAAGCAGTCGTTTTGTGAACGCACCCCTCGGTCTCTGTTTCTGTTTCCTAACTGACACCTAAGAACATTTGTGTGTCATAACTTCTGCTGCACTGTTTTACTGCTGCTGTGCTTCTGCGATGACAACAAGCACACGTGTATCCTTGCAACAATGTCAGACAGTAAAAATAGTGAAATCACATGTGCAAGCAATGAGTGAAAAGCTGTGGAGAAGGAGGCAGGAGGACATCAGCAACATGTCAGAATCAGAATTCCTTTATTGTCATTATACAGGATGTACAACGAGATTGGAGAGAATAGTTAAGTTAAAAAGTAAAAAAAAGTAAAAAAAAAGACAGATATATACAAGATGAGATGCAGACTTGTGCACAGCACAAGAGGTAGATGGTAAATATTGATGGAAATAGTCCAGATTTCTATGTTGTTCACATAATATTGCACAGGAGCAGATATATATTGCGCAGACACCAGAATATGTATTAATTTAGTGCAAATGATGAATGGTGTATACAGTAAAAGTCACATATGAATGTATTGCACATGAGTTGTTAAATAAATAAATATGTAAATATGTTTTCGAGGTAGTTACTGAGGCAGTGATGGAAATATCGTGACAAGACCCAGGCAAGTACTGAACCCAAGCGCACGACTCAGACACAGAAAGTTGCAAATCAAAGTCTTTAATAAAAAGTAGCAACACAAAATCACTTTTGACAAGGAAAAACACTGAGGTAAATGGTGAGACAAAGAACCAACTGAAAATCACTCTGACGCGGAAAAAGACTGAGGCAATGAAAAATACTAACAAAAAATCACTCGAAGGAGGAAAAAACCACAAGATAACAAAAGCAAACAAAGTAGTCAAAGTAGCAAAGAAATACTTAACCATACGAGGAGCAAAACAAGACATGGAAGGCGTAGGATGACGGTACATAGACACGACAAACTGGCACAAGACAAAGGGAGACGCAGACTATATATACACATGAGGAAATGGGGAACAGGTGGAAACAATCAGGGCGGGGCAGACAATCACACTGGCGGGAAACACAAGGAAGGGCAAGTTATCTGAAACGAGAGGGAAAGTTAGATTTTCTAAATAAAACAGGAAATCACGAGACAAGACAAGACATAACAAAATCAAACTTAACATAACCTTTTAGACATGACATATTGCACATTTTGCATTACAGTAATGAGCGGGCTCGTTGTATGTCTGAGTTCAGGGTGCTGATGGCTCTTGGGAAGAAGCTATGTCTCAGTCTGTTTGTTCTTGCTCTGATGCACCTGTAGCGTCTGCCAGTGGGCAGCAGGTCAAACAGCTGAGCACCAGGATGTGAACTGTCCTTGATGATGTTGCGAGCTCTGCTGAGGCACCGGGTGGAGTAGATGTCCATCAGGGAGGGGAGAGGGCAGCCGATGATCCGCTGTGCTGCCTTGACTGTCCTCTGAAGCCTCCCTCTGTTCGCCTCAGTGCAGCTGAGACATGTTCTTACTGACTCAACACAAGATGAACGACAAATCTCATTAAGCTTCTAAATTTGTGCGTTCAAGCAAGACGACATGCTTTGTGAATTGAGAACACATTTTCTCTTCATTGTCATGTCGGTGAAGTCTAATTCCTGAACCAGACTCTACATCTTATGACTCTATAACATCAGTTCCTGAAGCAGTGTCATTTTGCCCTTTCCAGAAATCCTTCGCTCGACGTCTTCCCTCAGACCAGAAAGTTTAAAGCGATTTTTGACTTGACCTTTAAGGAGCAGGTAAAGAAAGAAGTGCAGTCTCTCTTTCTTTAAAGGTTAGCCATCTGTTATTCTGTTTTTTTGGTCTCGAGAAACGTTATATTTCTGCATCAGACAGAATTCTCTGTCATGCCTCCGACGTCTTCTGAATACAGTTGTCAGGCCGTTACGCAATTTCACGTGAACTAAAGGACAGAGTGAGATCTCTGTGTAGGAGTCTATTGACTGTTCTCCAGTCCTCACACCAGACTTGATTGTTGATTAGAGGTTTTAAGATGTTTAATCTTTCTGACTCAGTCTTATTGTTTAAATGTCTCCTTGTTTCTCTAATGTCATATAGTGTCAATATTGTCGGATTGCGTCCTCAAACTTTTCTCACTTTTCTTTGCAAAACATTTTAAATTTCATTCAATCATGATGTAACATAATGTGATTTAGTCTTTAATATCTCTTTTTCTTTTTTCTTTTTTTTTTTTTAAATAGCCACGTCTCCTTCTCTCCATGGTAATGTTAACTTCAATTTTAGTTTATTGCACATCACAAAAGAAAGTCGCCTTCAGGTCCAGCCTGCACTAAGCTCTCAATAATACAGGAGGAACCTGGAGTGAGCCCAACGTTTTTATCTCACAGCCAGATGAGCTTTTGTATTAAAGTTCAAGGGATGCATTAAAATTGAAGGCACTGATGTATCAGTAGAGTCGGTCACATCCCGTTCTCTCTCAGCGTGTTTCAAATGGACGACTGAAAGCATTCCTGAAGTCCTGTGGCCTTCGAGGCGACGACACACACTGAAAAGAAACTGTTAACTGTAACCATCGATTATTTCAGCAGGTCACAACGGAGCGCCATCATTCCGCCACTGATTTCCTTCAGGCTGTCTGTAGAGCCTCAATCCAGCTACTTTCCATTCGTGCAGAGCCGTGAGTCGCATTGTGCTTAAGAAGTCACGCAGGACAGAATTCATTTGAATCGCTTTTGTGCTTAGTTTCCTTGAAGACGGCAAACTCCAAGGATGCTATTCTGCTCAGTCATGTTGAGGGAGACAGGCTTTCAAACATGTCGCATGTGTGGCAAATTTTAATGAAGCTCTAGTATTTCCTGCTGCAAGTGTTCAGGGCGGTCACTCGCAATCAGCTGACTCTCCAGCTGTTCTCTCCCATCCAATAGCACGGTGGCACTCCCTCATTGCTAACCAATCATTCTTGTGCTCTCCTTTTAAATTACGTTTGCTCTCTGCCCTAGCACTTGCTCGCCGATGATCCGCGCACCCCTCCACCTCCCCATCACCACCTCGCCTTGGAAGTATTGTCCTCCCTCCACCCTCTCCCATGGAATCAGATCCCGGTCTGGGTTCAGGAGGCAGTCACCCTTTCCACATCTAAGAGTCCGTGCATCACTGGAGCTGCAGAGTCCGGACTCCTGTTTGCAGGCCTCCGACTGCACACGTCTTCGTTCAATTTCGTTATCACTTTTGTCATGTATGGATTGTAGTATTGCATGTCCTCCCTTCCCCCCGTCTGTCTCCATCACTGAGCCTGGTTCTGTCCGAAGTTTCTGCCTGTTAAAAGGAAGTTTTTCCTCACCACCGTCGCCAAGTGCTTGCTCGTGATGAGAACTGTTGGGCCTCTGTCAGTCTTTTTTTTAAAGAGTATAGTCTAGACCCGCTCTGTTTGTAAAGTGCTTGAGATGACTTTCATTGTGATTTGACGCTATTTCAAATAAGATTGTATTGAAATTGTATCACCCATCCGGTTTCTCAGCCTCCATTTGCCACCACCACCACCAGTGCAGGACTCTGGGGGGGGGGGGGTTCTCTGGCGCTGGCTCAGATTGTATTTCTTCAATCATGATGTCTCCCCCCAGAGTCCAAAACACCAAAGACTCTCTGTCAAGTTGCTTGTCAATGTTTATGTCATAATAAATTGTCTTTTCTCTCAAACTCGTCTCTCCTGGTTGAAATGGCATCCAGGGCTGAACAAGAACTTTAACTAGACCCATAATCAGCAATTCATCCACTAATATTACTAAAATTATTGTGTCATCGTTTTTACCAAACACCAGCTTGGTCAATTCTTCGTCTTCTTCTTCTTCACTCCACTATCTCAATCTCCATCTTTAGCGAAGAAAATGGAGATTTTTGAGCAACATTAGCACGTCAGATATGATGGAGCAGATTGTTTTTTATCCACTTACCTGCTCGACACCTTTACCATGGTAACAGCTCCTAAATGGTTTTTCATCAAGCGGAGGAACCTTGACTGTGGCTTCCTTTAGTGTTCGTATAATCACAGCATCCTTGTGTGGAGCTGTAGTCTGCGTGATTAGATTCTGCAGATGGGAATTAGGAGAAGCAGTTTTCACCTTTCGAGTGTACAGTTCCCACAGAAAAAAAAACAACAGGTGGTAATGGAGTTTTTTCTATATTGTGATAATAAATTTTCAATCTTGTTCAGACCTGAAAAACGATCTTTGAAAATGTAACCGGGGCAGATGAGGTTATCCTGCTTTGCATTACTCAGAACAGGTACATTGACTTTTAAATGAATGGCGGGGACTTTCAGCGTCGCCGTATTAATGACTAATGGCTGTTTACTTCTTTGTGCTTCTGGTCATTCAATCAGCTTGAAATGCTCTGAATACAAAGTAGTGGGTCCAATACTTCGAACTCTAAAATTTTCGGGGGCGTTACAGACTGTAGCTGTGTGGTCGCCTTGTGCTTTCAAAAGTGAACTCTTGTAAAATTTTAGTATTTTAATTCTGTTAAATAAATTGATGTGAACTGTATCGAAGCCACTGTGGACAACATTTTCTCTGCACTGGTTTTTACAAATTCCTCGATGTGGTACAAGCCAAGAACAACTGCTAATGAGCGATGAGCTGTTTCTGCATCTCTTAAACTTGAATCTTGTTTTTTGCAATATTTATCCAGTGATAAAAACATGAGTGGATAAATGAACTCAGATGAGCTTGTCGGCTGTTCTGTATTTTCACTGCATGAACACAGACTGAACTGTGCAATGAAAGAATGTTATACGTCTGTTACACTGTGTGAGATGGGTCTGATCAGGTTTCAGACTCTATGACATCGATTTATCTGTCTCTCTCTCCTACGACAAATTGTGTAATAGACCTGCAGTCCACTGGAGGATGATGTGTCAGGCTGCTGAAGAGACGTTCAGAACATCAACATGACGAATCAGGAAACCAACACGTGACGCATCATCTCCTATTTTCATGATGTCATACAAGATATGGCAACATACAGGTGAACAGCGGAGGGTATTAGAGAAGCTACAGAGACGGCACATGCAGTTTGGAACGATGCATTAACTCTAGAGAGAAAACATGATTGAAAAGTAAAGTTGCACTAAGTTTTCTCAGAGGCTTCTCCAGCGTGTGAGAACGGCGAGTCCTCACCTCGTAGATGTGTCCCTCCATACAGAAGCACTAGAATAAATTATTAAATTAAATAAATTCCACACTCTAGTTTGATCATTACTGAAGCTTATGAGGATGAGTAATGTCCAAACTGTCCGTGAACAGCTGCTGTGCGTGGCAGATTCAGTGTGAAGAAAGTGAAAAAGGAACAGTGGCATTAACAGATACTTGGTGCCTGGAGAGGAGCAGATATGTCGTCAAGGACGAGATTGGAGACGTCTGGCGAACGTTACTGTTGTGTGTGGAAGGGACGGACAAAAAAAAAAAGTATTGTGACTAGTACAATGGTGCGTCACAATAAGAGCATTTGAAACCAAGGTAAAAGTTTGCTTTTCTCAACTTCTCTGTCGTCGTGTTGCTGAGGTGATGAACACAGACACACAGGCTTGTTTGGAGCTGACTAATGGACAAACATGGCAGGTTTTTTCTGTATGTAATCATTTCAATTACTTAATGATGAGTAGATAATTATTTACTACAAGTGCTTTTTACTCACTCCAGGAATGCAGCTTTTGAGGAAATGGCTTTAGCATAATTACTTAAGTGATGCTAAACATATATTTAACACTATATAATTTCCTGTGATTAACCTCTTTGTGGTAAATCAGAATAATGATAATTATAATCACTGTGTGTTTTATTGTGTTATTCATGGCACAAACTACATGCAATTACCTTCTGTACCAGTAATTATGTCTTAATTACTAAATACATAAAATGATAATTACCTCACTTCCTCTCTCAGAAATCAATCTATGTCTGTATCCTGACATGCATTAGTCCCATGTGAGCGCCTGTCCGTTCACTGAAGGTTATCCATCAGACATCCCTTGTTAAACATTTTCTCTTCGACAGAATCTGGTGTTAAATAAATATTGATTTGTCATTAGCAACAGTGTCGTCATTGTTGTTGATGGAAGCTTTTCAGCCTGTTTAATGCGAGAAGCTGATGTTAATCAATACAGCAGGAAACATTTTGTATGCAAGTTGAGCAAGATGCTGATTTACCAAGAAGGTTCTCAGAGAGCTGGAGACGCATCTCATCATCAGATCCATAATCTTCATCTTTAATAGCAGCTCAACATGATTCATTTAACACATTCAGGCACAGTGATAGGAAAAGTCTGTGAGTCTGTGAACACGATGCACTGAGGTTGAAATTTGCCATGAAATTTAGTACAGACATTCATGATCTTCAGAAGATGAATCCTTGATTTTGGTGATCCTCTTTCTTCTAGCGCCACCGTCAGGTTCACGTTTGTGGGTTTATTAAAATAATAACTATTAGACAGATTGATAGGAAATTTAGTTCAGACATGCACGACATGTATCTGAGTCACTCGAGTCTTTCTTCATCTCTCAGCTATTGTAGCATTGAACTGTCAAGTTGTAACAGTGGATGCTTGTACGAGATAATAGAAAAAACTATGAGCTAAAGTAACACAATAAAAACCATTCAGTGAGTTCTTGTTCAGCAGCTTGAATTTACTGGACGTGACATTATCTTTCAAACAAGCAGCCACTGATGTCAGATCAGCTCTTTCTTCTTCCTTCATCCATCCAGCTCAAAACACTTGACTATGCATTAAAGAGAAGGTGCATTGGTATTGCATGAACTGTATGGATTGTATAGATTGTGTGTATTGTGTGTATTGTGTGCAGGAGGGTAAAGATGAGTGTACTTTTTTGTCAATACAGTTTTATTTACGTGCTGTGACGTTATAAGAGGTTGTCGGTTATGAAAGGCCCGACTTCAGAACGAGGCAGATGTAGTACACTTACACTATCAAGCAAATCAGAGCTGATCAAAAGGAAAACCTTGAAAAAGCAAAGCAAAGCCAGAGAGACGGTGAATACTGGACTCTGACGGGTTCACACAGACACGACTCCAAAGAGAGTAATGTTGTTCTTCATCTGCTGGATGTGTCAGAACAGAAATAACTGTTTGCAGTATCAGCATAATAATAACATGTGAGCGTTATTTCAGAAAAGTTACTTTACAAATTATATTACACAGAAAACATTCGATCAACTTATAAAATGTGATGCATTGTTATTGGTTAATAAACTCAGCTCTATATAAGGTTATTAAAATGAGCTCCTCCTCGAACAGCTGTGACACTGAAATGATGCTCATAATGATATTAATAATACCATGATAGATACGATAATATAACACTTTGAAAGGGGCCATTTTGCCCAATGAGTACTTCATCTACTGCAGCTGCTCCTCATATTCATGCTGCTGTGTCCTCTGTCACATGACCCCTCCCTGCCCAGCCAGATCCGGATCCAGTTCCTCCCACCTGCCCCGCAGTGACCCCCCCTTCCCACCATCACCTGACCGCCCCGCCCCCCTGATCGCCTGTTACACACTCGCACAACACACTGGCTCTTTTCCACACTCTCTTTGCCAGCATGTCCATTTTGCATTGTGTGATTCTGCCTGATCCTCTGAGTCGTGATTCTCTGACTCGGCCTCTTGCTGGATGAGTCTGTCTGAGCAGCAGGGCTGGACGCTGCCTGCTGTTTGAGCCAAGCAAACATGGACTTTTCTTTTAACCTGTCTGACTGTGAGTCGTGCTTTCAGTTTGCTGCTCGCTGGTTTTCTGACTTTTACTTCTTTCTTGCTACTTTCACTTCACTGAAAGATCATTGTACTTTTACGTAGTACGTCTTTCTTTGCTGCCTCCAAGTGGCCAAAACAATGCAGACTTAAAGCTTGATGAATTAATATAGATTACATTTGAACAAAGCATCGAGTGATTTTATCGAATGTGAAAATGGGAACTTGTTTGTAGTGACACGGATCATTTTCATTAAACAGAGCTTTTAAGCCTCTTGTAGCTGATTGTTTTGGTGTTACAGCCACAGACAGATGACATTAGTGCATATGTAATTTCAATTTTAACATTCAATGGCTCAGGAGATAATTTTCTCAAGCTTGATGTGAAGCTCTTCGCCTCCTAGTGGACATAAGTTTAATGCAACTTTTAAGTATAAAATAGAAGTAATACTGTGTCTCTATCAGTGTTTTTCATTGTTAGGTGACAATGTAATTTTATTCCATATATGCAATTAAAGTTTAGCTCCAAGTGAAAAAGCCTGTAATTCATTGCACCAAGTTTCTTCAGTCCATTCATTTTAAAATTTGCTCATTCATGTGCGTCAAGCCCGACTCAGCTCCTCCTCCCACTTTATCAGAGAGCCGATAGGACAGAAAACTACCAGGAGGGTGTGTGTGTGTGTGTGTGTGTGTGTGTGTGTGTGTGTGTGTGTGTCTGGTATAATAGCAGAGAGAGCGAGTGGAAAGCACAGTAGCTTACGAAGTGATGATCGGCTGCACGGCGAGCCCAACGCTCTGATCTCTCACCGTCTCATGTTCCCACTCACTGTTCATCAGTCTCACACACGCTCGCATCTTCCTGCTCCCACTTCTCTCTCACACATCTTCTTCAGGGAAACATTCATTTTAACTTCTGACTACAGTCTCATTGTGCTCCAGCGTGCAGGATGAGAGCCGAGCGGTGGGACCGTGTCTGGCTCAGAGGAACAGCAGCCGCAGATGTTTGAAGAGAATCGTCTTTCTCGTCCCGGCCGGGGGGGGGGGGGGGGGGGGGGGGGAGAAGGAGAAGATTTTTTCATTCCCAGTCAAGGATGCTGAGCTTGTCCCAATGACTGAGAAGTGCATGTTGAGATTTTAGCAGCCAGATGGACGAATAGCAACGGAGAGAGACTTAACCCATGAAGACAGGGAATTTAAAAGGAGTCGTTATGAACACCACAGATCCGCATGGATTGATCCAAGGCTACCACAACTGGAGCCAAACCTCGGCCATCTTGCCCCTTAACAAAGACTTATCGTCGGAGGAGAAGGACTCGTCGGCAGGATGCTACGAGCAGCTGCTGATTTCCACCGAGGTGTTTCTCACCCTGGGCATCGTCAGCCTGCTGGAGAACATCCTGGTCGTCGCTGCCATCGTCAAAAACAAGAACCTCCACTCGCCCATGTACTTCTTCATCTGCAGCCTGGCGGTGGCCGACATGCTCGTCAGCGTGTCCAACGCCTCCGAGACCATTGTCATCGCGCTCATCAACGGAGGCAACCTGACCATCCCCGTCACCTTGATCAAAAGCATGGACAATGTGTTTGACTCTATGATCTGCAGCTCCCTGTTAGCCTCCATCTGCAGCCTGCTGGCCATCGCCGTCGACCGCTACATCACCATCTTCTACGCCCTGCGCTATCACAACATCGTCACGCTGCGGCGAGCCATGCTGGTCATCAGCAGCATCTGGACGTGCTGCACCGTGTCCGGCATCCTCTTCATCATCTACTCGGAGAGCACCACGGTGCTCATCTGCCTCATCACCATGTTCTTCACCATGCTGGTGCTCATGGCGTCGCTGTACGTCCACATGTTCCTGCTGGCGCGTCTGCACATGAAGCGCATCGCGGCGCTGCCGGGCAACGCGCCCATCCACCAGCGGGCCAACATGAAGGGCGCCATCACCCTCACCATCCTCCTGGGGGTGTTCGTGGTGTGCTGGGCGCCCTTCTTCCTCCACCTCATCCTCATGATCAGCTGCCCCCGGAACCCCTACTGCACCTGCTTCATGTCCCACTTCAACATGTACCTCATCCTCATCATGTGCAACTCCGTCATCGACCCCATCATCTACGCCTTCCGCAGCCAAGAGATGAGAAAAACCTTCAAGGAGATTTTCTGCTGCTCGCAGGCTCTCCTGTGTGTGTGAGCCGCGTGCTGAGCGTCTGCTGACAGCCGCAGGAAACTAACTGGTCCGACGAGGACTCTGATGGACTGAGGCGGCTCTGTGGCGCTCGAGCTCTCGCAGCCGCCTGTAAATGATTGATAAGTAGAGTGGTGGAGGAGGTTGGTGAGTCAGGTTGCTGGAGAGGTAGGTTTACAAACACCTTGTACAATAGAGTATCGCTCTGTAGACCAATGCTATTCTGTTCAGTGGTAGACGCTGCTCTGAAGTGCAATTTGAAGTAAGTGTTACCAGCATGTTTATAACACATGCTCAAACTGTGACGACTTCTTTCTCTTTCTCACTCTGAAATCCACCTGTCACACTTTTCTTCTTGTTCACCGTCAAAGAAAAAAATAACGTGCTTATGTTTCTTTGTGTATCTACATGGATTATGGCGTTTTTAATACGACAGCTGTTGCAGCCTAAACGTGCATGTGCGAGCCACAGTGGACAAACAGATGAGTGTGTGACAGACTACCTCCATGTCTGAGAGTGTGATCCACCTCAGAACAGATCGAGTCATTTGCAGACTGCAGGCAAAGATGAACTCCTTCTGTTTGCATTACAATGAATGTAAAGAATCATCTGTAAGATTTCACGAGACTAAAAGACACCTCACTGGTTCCACTCATCTATAATGTGCCAATCATGAAGGGAAACACAGGGAACATCCTGCTCAACTACCTTTTCGTCAAGGTGGCAATTTACTGTGTTGGAGAAGAAGCTATCAGCAACGAAATGAAACACAGGGGAAATTTCAGACAGAGCTGGATAAAGGATAAAAGCATCAACCTGGATTCTTCTGGAAATCACCAAACAAGAGCACAGACTAAAAATATATATATATAAAACCTCATTCCTGCTCTTTCCTCATCTGCTGTTTCCCATTTCTGAAGCACTCAGCGTAATAACCACTGAGCGTTTTCTGATGCTCGCACACAATATTTATCGAGTGGGATCTAAAATGAAGGGTTGCAAACAGTTGTAAAAATCACCGGCTGGGTTAAAAGGGGGGATATAAAAAGCTGCATCATCGTCCATCCTCAGTACAGAAAGTACTGAAAAAACAAATTAGAGAAAGTAAATGATTGAGAGATGAGGAGAATGTCAGTGGCTTTAATTCTCAGGCACAAACGATGGCACTTAATAAGCATTTGATTTGCACCAGTGGACAGATGGGAGAACAGATCAGGGTGGAATCGAACCTTCTTTTAGTGTCCACTCCCAGTTTTTAGCTCAGTGTTGGCAATTTTACATGCAACCTGATCAGGGATGCTGCTTTTATAGACCCTCGTTTCTGATTCCCCCTTTGAAGCAGAGCAGCGGAAAATAGATTTTTATCCCCGAGATGAAGAGAAAGTCACTTTAATTTTTGCTTTTAGTCTGAGCCAATATCTAGACGCCGGTGGCGCCGCTGCCGGTCCACTCATCATATCCGTTCTAATCAAAGCTCTTGTGAATTTGTGGCTCGTGTAGATATTTGTGTAAATTTGCACACGTGGGCTTTGTTCTCACTCTCAGCATGTGGCCACACAGAGATCTATTTTTCATCCGTCAACAGATTTACTGAATGTATTTTTATGTACGTGTTGTGTAACGTGTTGCTTTCGATCCCTGCCTTAAATATGTTGCACTGTGATGTAAAGAGCAACCGTTTCCTCTGTGACAGTAACACTGATGTGATCAGTCTTTGTATGTTGGTAAATGCTATTTTTAAGATTGCCTTATTTACTCATGCCTTTTCAAACTTGAAGTGCATTTCTAAGAAAAACTTGTTAATGTGTCAAATTTTCTGTTTGAAAGCTTCGCCTGGAATTGATCGTGCCGATATGAAGGTGTTTGCTTGACCAACGCATCCTCTGTAAATCACTCCTGCAAAGCAACTTCAATAAATCAAACTGCCGCCTCAAACAGCAGCTCTGTTTGTCAGCTTTCCTCTGGAACGCAGACGTTCACCTTTACACAAAGGCAAACGTGTTGACTTTTTACTTCAGCAGAAAAAAATCCTCGAAGTCAGATGTGAAAACAAACTCACATTCCACACAGTTCATAAAAAGTAATGACACAAATGAATCTATTCTAACATCACGTCACATAAGTTTGACCCATATATAAGAAGTGGAAATGTGGCTCAGCTTGTTCCCTGAGGTCACACACTGAAGTTTGTTTGCTAGATGAAGGAAAAAACACAGGAGTTTCAATCATGGTGAATAATTCAAACTGCTGTAAACAAAACATTTATAACTCTGCAAAATAACTTCAATACATTCGATATCCCATCAGCATCAGCAGCAGCAGCAGTGTGGAAAATGGACCCTGATTCATTTGGCAGCTAATTACATCCTAACAGCCTGTTAGCTGCTGAATGGATTCTGTTAGATATCGAAGTGAACATGGGATCTGCAAAATCTCTGGGATGTTTTTTTATGAAGCACTGTGATGAAGGAACATTTCATTCCATTCAAACTGATGGAAAAGCAGATGAACCGATGAAAGAATTTTAAGGTCTGAGGAACCTGAAATATGGTTCCCATTGCAAATTCAAGCAGGCAAAATCATTCACTTCATACAAGCAGTAAAGAATGGGCTTGTAGACATGCTGAACGTTGCATAAGGCAAAATGACATAGGAAATCTATTAAAAACATAAAGAAGCAGTGAGTCAGAAATCGCTGCTGTTTCCATTCATTTCAGACTGGCAGCCTCACTTTGCTCCCAGTTTTATCAGAACATTGCTTATTTTCCACCAATTCCCAGCAATTTCAGCACAATGGGTCAAAATGTCACGGGCACAGCGGCTCGTGCTGCACTCCATCCGAGAGTTTATTTCAAACATCAGCTGACTTTTGTGTCTGAAAAAAACAGGTGCAACAACATCTGGATTTCCAGGTTTCTGTTCCACTGGGAGGCACAATTGATCGATCTGGATCAAAGAGCTGACACGCTGCGATGGCGTGATGGGAATGACTAATGGCTGCATGCATGAGTTCTATTTCATACACGCTTCACCCTCCAACAGGCTCTCCTATTGATTTACCCCATCGAGGCTCCACCTCAGCGCCCGGGGGACCGATCACTCACCGACCAATCAGGTAGCAGCATGTATGACCTTTAACACAGAGGTATAGACTCAAAACTCAGAGGAGCCTTCCTCACCCTCCTCTGCATGTTGCTCCTGTAAGTGCTGTAACAGATGCAGGTGAGAATATGTGGGAAATCTTCGTCCACCATCGTCAGCTGAACTGAGGACATTTCCTGGTTGCTTCACAGCCTCAAAGCTCTACCTTCGTGCTGTCATGTCTCACTGATATGACGTCAGGTTGTACGTCTCACTTTGCTTTGTGCAACATCTAGAAATCTACAATTTCATTTAGCAGATGCTTTCATCAAAAGCGACACGACGCACATCTGAGAGTAGATACAACACAAGCAAGGATCTAGTCAGTCTTGTCTGTAGGACGATCCAGATCAGGTTCTCAGGTTGAGCCTCAAGCTTGAAGCATGCATGGATTTAGGCCCAGCTAGGAGTATGCTGCATTTAAAATGGTGAAGCCCATCAGAAGGTGACACATGAACAAAATAGAAATAGTAGTTATCAAATTGTACATGGAAGTAACTGCATGACCATCAGCTGTTCAGCTCAAAACTGATCAACGGATGCACAACTGTTTCATAGGGAAAACATGGCACCACTTCATTGGGTGATGAAGGCAAAGATCTGTCTCATGGTGCAAAGTGGGAGCCTGTGAAAAGGCTATGTGCTCATAGACCTGGAGTTACATCCAGGTCAGTACAGTTTTCTGTATCCATTGTCAAACAAAAACAAGGAAGCCATTTTCATTTCGGTCAAATGGAGGTTAAGTGGTGTGTAAGATTTTACTATGGCCTTTCAAACTGTATCGAAGCAACGTTCACATGTGGAGACAGCTCTGACATTTAGACAATGAGCGAGATGAAGCTTTATGATGGTTCATTGAGATCAAGTTCAAACCACTGAGATCACAATTCTAACAACAGCTTCATTGATAAAACAAGAAGCCGACAGACAGCTGACCTTTCAGTTCTTCTCTGCTGTCGTTCATGGATCCCTGACAAAAAAAAAAAAGGGTGGAATCAAGGTTGTATTCTCACATTGAATTTTAATAATATAATAATGCAAAATGTTCCTGCTCCATTGTGTCTGAACTATTCAGGCAGCCCACAGACGCAGCTGACACACCGCGGGACGCCGAGTTCCTGTTCATTTTTTTCATCAGCTAAAAAAAGGTATGAAAATGTTCCTTCATGTTCCCGTCGCGAAACAATGACATTATACTGTGGTTGTTTTGCACATTAACACGTTGATTTCGTCTTTGTTTGTTCGTGTCTTCAGGGATGACGTAAAGGCTCCGAAAACAAATGTACTCATTCTGACAAGTAGATACAAAAAAAATGTAGGAATTCAATAACGAGTAAAAGTCTGTTGTCATTCTGATGTAAAGCTTAACGAACAAGAGAAAACTGAATAGTTGGATGATGAAGAGTGGACAGACATTTGCCTCTTGAGTCATGGTTTGGGACTTTAGTTATTTCCTGTTTTATGTTGAAAGACTTTACTCAGTATCTTTACTTCCTGCCTCTGTGATTACTGATTAGTTGCACTTGTCCCTTGTTAGCTTTGCCATCCAGCTTATTACCGCGTGTTTAGTCCTAGTGTTGAGTCCTCGTCTTGAGTCCTCCTGTAGAGTCCTTGTGTTCAGTCCTCGTGCTGAGTCCTCGTGCTGAGTCCTTGTGTTTAGTCCTGGTGTTTTTGTTTCTTCTTCCTGGACCTCGCCTGTTCTTGGATTTCTGATTCTTGCCTGCTCCTCTGCCTCGTCTGATTCTGACCCTTGCCTGCCTCGTCATCCTGTCAGCTTTTTGATTTGGCTGTGAATTAAACATTGAACTGCTTCAGTTCTGTCTGCATCTGGATCCGATCCCTTGTGTTCCTGCTGTCCTGCTTGTTAATCTACTTGAGTAAAATCTGTATATTTTCCTGATGACAGCATCTGTCATATACAGCATGTATCTCAAGTAAAGTTAATAACAAACTTATGAATTATAGAAATTTAGAATAACTAAAAAAAAACTAATTCCAACAACATTTAGTGATTTTTCAGAGCAGACAGGAACACATTGAACAACACACCGGATGATTACCAGAGTGGCGTCCCTAAGTAACTCCCAAAATCCCACAAGAGCACAACATGTTCCTGCAGCGAAACAGAAACAGGTGTCCGTCCAAAACAGTTTGTCTCCCTAATTTATGATACTCTACACACAGAAAAAGGCAAGAAACTGAGGGGGAAAATGCCACAGAGAGCCTCATTAAAATCCTGTTGACATTTGTATAATGGTGCTAAAAATCCAGCCTTTTCTCGAGAGTGTGATGTTTGGTTGGTGTCAAACGATCTTGATATGAGTGAAGGGCAGAAACTGGATCAGAGGGCAAATAATTAAAATCCTTCAACTCCACTCACTGTGTGATTTTACGCTGATTGCCAACACTAACTGACCCTGAGTGATATGAACTCGAGTGGATCGGCCATGATTATATGTATTTGTGTCTTTAAAGGTTGATTTTCCTGCAATAAATAGAACTAATAAACAGTAATAATAATCTACACTGACTCTACATTCACTTGAGGTTGTTGCATCTTCCACAGTTCTTGTAAATGAATCCATGAAGCCTCTTTGTCTGATCTAATCTCTTAAACTGAAATCCATACTTTTTATTTGAGTTTCATTAATTCACCGAAATCCTCTCTCTCATGTCTCTCTGCTCTTCAGACTGTGGTAGATCCTCTTTAAACCAGACTCCAGGTTTCAGCCGAATCCTAATACGCTTGAAGGCAGCTGTGTTTATCACCAGCTCCAGGGCGAACCTCGCCTGGCTGCCTCACCATGTCCCATCACAGACACACAGCCAGAGAATCAGCACATACTCCCTCAAATTGCAACCTGTCTTTATGGCACAGCATCGATCTTTACACTTAATTCACCAGTGGAAAAGGAACAGCAGACCTTTTCTCTTGCATCACAGTTTCCCCTGGCTGCTTTACTCACTCTCATCGCCTCCGTCCGTCCTTATCATCCCGGCCTCCTGGGGATTTGTGCACAGAGCCGCTTGCATCAAATTAGCCCATGTTGACTCTGGCCCTGCCTTCCCCACCCACTGCAAATAATACTGGAATTTATTTCCAAGTCAGGTCCTCTCTGTTACGTTCAATTAACACACTAAATTGGATTGTTAAAAATGCATGTGTAGTGTCCTCGGTTCTGACATAGTAATTCTCTGGCAGAAATTCGCCACAATGCAAGAAGAAAATACTTGCCCTTAATTCTTAATCCTCTGAGGGAGAGTTAGTGGAATTAATATTTCCTATTATTACTATCGGGCATTCAATCTGAGCCATTTGTAGATGGAGCCAGGCACCAAATTAGCCTCAGAAAATTAACTCACTGTGTTGCAGAAAAACATCATCATGACCCTGATGCCAAAAAATTTAAAAAAACAAAAAACAAAAACAAAACAAAAACAAAATGCAGTCATTTGCAAACAAACTTTGTTTACTGACAAGTTTTCGAAAGTATTAATCTCCTTCAACCAATCATGTCTTCACAAAGTGTTGACCCTCTCTCCATCCTCGCTTGTGAATGACTGAGTCTTTCCAGGATGAACGTTCATACCCAATCATGATCCTCTCACCTGTTACCAATGAACCTGTTTACCTGTGGAAGGATCCAAACAGGTGTTTCTGGATCAGTCCACAACTTTCACAGTCTGTTGTTGCTCCTGTCCCGACTTGTTCGAAACATGTTGCTGCCATCAAATTTAGAATGAGCAAATATTTACAACAATCAATGAAGTTAATCAAACATTAAAAATATTGTTTTTGTGCTGTTTTCAATTGAGTCAACAATTGAGTTTGATTTATGTTTTGCACAACGTCCACTTCATTCCTGACCTCTGCTTCATCTCATCGTCCTGATTGCATATTGTGTAACTGCATTTGCTCGTCCCTCGGTGTATTAGCGTCTCCGTCGGCGTCTGCATAAGAGAGGGAGAGTGGGAAGCTAATGGGTGCTATTGTCGCCATAACAACGCACGTCCATGTAAGATGCCGTGTGAGAAAACCTGTGGCCTCTGAGTTCGCCTTTGAAATAAACAAGGAGTTCTTTATCAGCACTCCTACACCCTCAGAGCCCGGCCGGAGAAAAGAGCCGACATAAGAGCAGAGGAGGGAAAAAAGATCCATCATACCTGAGTGTGTGAGAGGAGGAGAACACCTGGGAGAGAAGGCTGGAGAAAACCTGGAGCCATTTAGACTGAAGAGGTCCGACCTGCTCGTTCTGACAGTCAACAAAGCTGCTGCTCACAAACTTTAGAAATGTAGGCGCCTAAATATCTAAACTGCTGGATCAAAGCCAAACGCATCTATAAATGCCTGCCAAGTTTGTTTTGGTTCTTTATTGTTATGTTTTGTTTTGTTATGTTATGTTTCTCTTTTTATCTGTTTTCCTTTTCTTGTTTGCTTTGTCTTGTCATATTTGATCTTATCTCATATTTGACAGCCTGTCCAAGATCTGTTTCTTCATTTCAGTCGCTCTTTGAAACATGAGTTTAGAAACTGCTTTCTCCTGAAAGTTTCAATAATTTTTTTTCACTCTATTACTTTTATTGTTACTTCATTATCGTGGTCTAGTATTTCTTGGTTTTATGTCTTTGTAAAGAGTTTTGTATCTTCCTGTTAAAGTTATTAATATTATTAAAAGTTTGCATTAAAGAAAAGAATGTCTTTATACTTTTATGATTCGATTTTGAGTTTCCTTTTATCTGCAGAAAAAATCCAGAACCATCTGAATCTTTTCTTCATGTTTTAACCAGAATTCATTTTCACTTTTTGCTACTTTGCTAAATAAGTTTCTAATGAATAGTTTGACATTTCTTCTTGGCGAGAAAGTTATTTGCTTTCTTGCTGAGAAAAATCTTATAATATAAATATGAAGCTGCTTGAAGTTTATTTTCACACAGAGACGAGAGATTTACACTTTATTCCTTCAAAACATACAAAAAAACAAAGTGTAAGAATGAAAATCTGTGATGTTTATTTATAAGGAGGATGTACCAAGTTCAGGGTAAAGAGAGAGAGAGAGACCACGATCAGAGCAGGCGACAGAGAGCTGGTTAAAGTCCAGATTTTGGATGTGATCAGGATCATATGAGCATTACTTTGGTCTGAAAGTCTCATGTACGTCACACACAGGGTGAAGGAGAGGGAGTGGGTTGTGGGGAGATCCTCCTACCGGAGTAGGAGGCTGGTGCGCGGTCCATCTCGGCCCTGGACCGGTCGAGGTCCCAGCCCCACCGCCGCCACCGTCTGGCTCTATTGCCATAAGTAATCAGTGTCCACTTGCTCATTGAGAGAATATATACAAAAATGCAATGGAGTGCAAAAAATCAAAAACAAGAAAATAGAACTGGAGGCTACTGAAGTCCAGGTAAGTGTTTTATTTATCTACAACAAAAAGTTACACAAGCACATGTTCGTTCAGTCTTTAACTCAAATTGCCAAAAAAACTAAATAAAAGGTGTGCTACACACGGCGTTTCGACCGTAGGTGGGTCTTCTTCAGGTGGATTTAAAGCACACTGAGATAAACAATATATGGGTTAGAGATACCGAGAGTGATTTTTCCCTGCCCGTGAGTGTGAGGAGTCGCAGCTCAGTCTGGGAAACTGAGTATTCCTGATATGATTACTGTCACATTTCAGCAAACCAGGCCTCTGTTCAGTCGTAGTTTTTGTTCAGTCACGGTCCGTCTCTGCCTTAGTTTCAGTCTCTGTTTGGTCTTGTCATAGTCCTGTCATGTATTGGTTCAATCTGCCTTAGTTTACCTGACACTGTGTTCACTGTTTACCTGCCATAGTTCTACACAGTCCCAGTCCTTTCCCACTGACCCCACCTCTGCCTCGCCTCACCTGCTGACACTCCCACCTCATCTCCTCACCTGTTGTTCATCAGCCATCAGGACTCTATATAAGCCACCCCAGTACATTCACCCATCTCTCTGGAATATTTCACTGCTGCCAACCTCGTCTGCTTCTCGATTAACCTGCCCTGAGGAACTCCGTGTCAGCCTGAGCTTTCTGTACCTGTTCTGTCTCTGCAGTTTCATCAATGTTTGCCTGTCTCTGTGGCTGTTATGGAGTTCCTCAGATACTACCCCACATGGCGAGCCATTGCTGCCTCTGTATTACTACCCTTCCTTCAGTTTGAGTTTACGTAACAAGGATCTACATTTTTGCAAATAAAGGACATCACCAGCTCACTCCTCAGACTGCATAACCACACCTACACTGAAGTAATCAAGCAGATCCTAAAATACAATGAAACATATGTGCATCACCCCCCCGGCAGACTGGACCCATTAACATTGACTCCATGGCTGCAGCCTTGCATCGACTTTTCCTCGAGCCAAGCTATAGAGGAGATCTCTATACGTATTCATACTCCCAATTATTTTTTCCGTGACCCTGAACCTACAGATACCACCATGTTGTCTACAGTTACATCACAGCTAACTAGTCCATCGTGAAGCCAGAACGACTGTGGAAGCGTGAGCTGCTGTACCTGGGGACATGATTAGCTGTTGCACTGTATTGACTACATTCTTGATCTTTTATCAGGGTCAAACTGTTTGATCGCTCCAGTTAAACACACATGTATGAAGAACAGCCTTTTTCTGTCTGAAGCTTTATGTTCACTCGTGTTATTTGAAGAATGTCGTTGTGTGATTGGTTTGTACCTTATAAAAACAATGAATGTGCATAATGTCCTGATGATTTCTTGTGAAACATGTTTTGTTTGTCTGGCAAATGAAGCATTAAACCAGGACTGTTTGATGATAAAAGTTTGCTTGAATTGCTTTTTAGTTTTTTGATAACTCTACTCTTGTTTTGTTCTGAACACATATTTGCAATCAAACTTCATCAGACCTGAACTTGGATCAGCAATTTCATGCACAAAGGACGGATCGTTTTATACTAATGAGTATAAACTAAGCAAATCTCAAGAAAAAACAAAGACCAACAGGAAAGTCTGAAAAAGCTTTGTGTGTTTTTTTTCTGCTTCCTCACTCTTCAAGCTTCAAAGTCTCTCAAATGTATTTATGTGGAGGTTCAAACCACCGAGTTGGGACCAATCAGATTAGAAGAATTAAGATGATGAATTGGATCAAACAGTGATAAATAAAGTGAGCGGTTCTGGAGCTCACAATTAAATCACTTCATTTGTAAAAACTGACTTGTGTTTTGATGTGGATTGCTTCTTCAACAGTCAGTTAAAATCCTCCAGAACTCATCTCACCAAACATTTTAATGAAGTAATAACACAGCTGATTCAATCCTGCTTTGATCCTTATTGATCATTTGTCATTTCCAGCTACATCACGAACGAGAGCAGCCGCTTCGATTACACCGTTTTATTGGCTGAAAGTAAAAGCGTGAAAGTTTCTTTGAGCAAGAGGTCAAAGGTCAGTTCAAGCTGTTTTAATCAATGCAGCTATATGGCAGACATTAGGCCTGGTGCATGGACTCCAAATGGGCAAAGTCTGTCTGCAGGAGGTTAATGTGATTGTAGATAATCTACCTCTGAGTCTGTGATTACTTCACCAGGAGTCTCCTTTACAAAGTTCATCTTCTGTGCCAAACTTCTCATTTTGAATAAGAACGTTAGTGCTGCAACCTCAAAAATGCCTCAATATTAACCTGCAAAACTCAGATTACTCTTTCATTATTTTATAGGATGTTCATCAGTCAAACAGGCAGAAATAAGTGGACACAAGTGAAGCTTCAGCCCAGCCAGTCTAATCACTGTGATATTCAACCGCACAGAGTCTAATTACCTCTTTAACAAGCAGCATCCCGGCATGGTCGAGTCGGCTCAAAGCGCAGACAATGCCTCGCACCCAAACATCGTTCAAGCCAAAATAGCTTCATTTTAAATTCTAGCCGAGATCCTAAAGTCTCCGAGTATTTGCATTTGATGGAATGGAGCAGCCAGAAGAACACGGATTTGGTTCTGAATACTTCAGCCGGCTCAATGAGCTCCGATGAAAAGCTGGAACACGCTGACACAGAATGTGCCAGACGATGTTAAAGCTTCATGAGGGGGCACAAAAAGGGAGCAAACATATGTTGCACAAAGGAGAAATGAAAATGATGAAGCGTATTCACAGAGGAGTGCGCCCCGTGCATCGGTGCAGTCCTGATGAATAGAGGAGTCGGGATGTAGCATCCGAACTCCCGGTGCTTTACAGGCCGGCTGCCTCATATACATTAAGAGCAGAGGTCAAAGCACATAAAGAAAACAGAAATACATTATCAGATTATATCACAATGTTTTTCCTTCAGCAGGAGCAGACACGACCACCTCTTCACTTTGAAAATGAAACGCTCTTTCTTCCTGTTCTCGACACCACTGTTTCTTCATGCTCTCCTTCACATCCCCTTAGTTTAATTATGTACCTCGAAGCCCATTATGCTTCTGTTTCTCCCGTCTCTAGAAATGAACATGTTCTCAGCCTGTGTCACATGCAGCCTTTTTTTAGATTTGATTGGCTGCTAAAAAGACATTAATCTGGTCTTGATCTTATCAGCGATGTGTAGATGATCCATCACACCCCCTGAACTTCCTGAGAGGGAACACGTGAATCACATTTTCACACATTTTGTTCTCCATGTTCCATCGAAGTGAGCTCCTGAGAATTTGAATTCTGTTCCTCTCCGTTGCTTGTCCAAACCATAGACTGTATAAAATATGGACGTAGTGTCCGTGACGTCACCCATAGGTTTCTGAAGAGCAAAAATTAAGCAAATCGTAGTGCGCAGCCATCTTGGTAGCCTACCTCCAGTTACTCCAAATATGGACAAAGAGGTGGAGCGAGGGCGGAGCTGAGGCGGGTCGAATGAACGCTATTGGCTGAAAAAAGCCGCTTTATTCGAAATAATCAAACTAGCTACGGCTAACCAGCTAGGTTAAATGCTAAATATCATTGCTAGCCGGCTAACCCCACGACGATCTCTTTCCCAAACTCAGTGACTAGAATTAGCCGGGGTGACGCCCTTTAGACCGTCAGTGGCTAGTTGTCAATCAAAGTGGCGCCACTTAGATTGACAACTATGAATTGTGCATAATGATGTATGCTGTATATTTTAAACGAACGCCTTATAAAAAAATTCGCCCCCCCCAGAGTTGTCATGGAGTAGAAAAACAGCTTATGAGACTAGAGCCATGTTTTGAACCAGGCTGTAAATATGTTTTTTTCTGTCGTAAAATCGGACATTTTAACATGAGGCTCAAATGTAATTGACTCCCTTCTGCAGCCTGCTCTAGTGGTTATTCGAGGAACTGCAGCTTTTTTGCACTTCCGCATTGGCTTCATTTTTCAGCGCCGGAGGTTGCCGCTTGGTCCATACATAAATGAACCCTACATAAGTGAATCAGCCCTTCACTTTTATTATTACAAAATATAACATATTTCATTTCTTCCTGATGAAATCTTGTATCCACACTTTTCATCCCAATTACTTTCCTGCACTCGCTCACTTCTTTAATATGTCTGCCTCTTTTCCAGGTTGCAAACAGAGAGGGTCCAAAACATGACCTCATGTTTCAAAAGATGTCGTTTATCGTAAAATTAAATAGCGCTGTTCTGATTCCACGTCCCTGGGCTTTTTCATTCATATCTGTGTCATCACAATAAGCATCACTGTTCTTCCAGAAGTCCTGGATCCGACTGAGGTATTGTCCTCGTATCGCAGCCTCATACAGCTGCATAATTACCTGCCTCCTCCCATAGATGGTCATATGTCTTTCAATATCAAGAAATGTCACCACTAGTCCCTTTTTATTCAACAGGGCTTTCTTCGTCTCAGAGTGAAGAGACGTAATCCCTCACAGAGCAGCCTGGCCGTCAATTCATTTCAATTCAGAAGTGAAAAAACAAAAAGATGTCAAACGCAGAAGTTGCTCTTAAGTCGTCCATCAGAAATGTTTGCTCAAGATTTTTCTGTCTGTCTGAAGTTTCCTGTCCTGGTCTGCATCAAAATGCAGGCAAAACACATTCATCTTAAATCAAACATAAACATAAACATAACACAATTTAAATAATAAACATAAATAAGCTCTTACAATATTTACCTTTAAACAATAGTGCCACAATTAGCCACAACGATGCTAACATTAGCGAAATACACGAGTTTCAAAACCATCATTAAACATATAAAACAACAAAATACCTTGTTCCCATTTTGGCCAGGCGCTAATAACTTTATATATCTTCATGAAAAATGGACATCAACACTGTAAAGTCCGTTTTCCTTCTTCTGTATGAAATTGTCGGACACATGGACCGATCTCCTTCAGTAAAGTCAAAGCTATGCATGTGCTCTGCCAGTGGAGAAGCGCCAAAATAAAAGTTCAGAACATTAAAACACATCTTCAAAATAAAAGCATAGCGGGAACGATTATTTTAAAACTAACAAAATAAAGGCTTACCGTAAAAACTGAAGGACTGATAAACAGAGTCATTTACACTGACCTTTAAAAACAAAGCTGTACTACTTAGTAAATCAGATTCAGTTCAGAGGCTGGAACCTCCATCGTTCTGGATATAAAACTGAGCCCTGTTGAGTTGGACTGTCGAACCCTCCTACAGGTGGTCACACAGCGCTCAGCCGGTACAGACTGTTCTGGACGTGTTAAAATCGTGTTACAGAAAAAGCTGCACATGACGAAGATGAAGGTTAATAAAAGCACACGTTGCATTCGCAATATCTGATTTGTTCTACTTTGCAGCTCCGCAACTGTCTCACCTGCTGCTAAGTGGAAGCGAGAGGGAAATCAGTGTTATTAATCAGACGGTTTAAAGAGTCTGTGCCGGTCTGTCTGCCGAGCGTCTCATGGGATTCACGGGCAGGAACTGCCACTCAAGCTGCAAGGGGCAGTTCAGGCCGAACTCCAGCGTCTGTGCTGCTGCTGAGTGCATTCAGACGTCTGAGGCTCTTATCAGGAGCAGACCTTTGAGTCATCGCGTTGAGTTTTGGGGTTTTAGTGATTTCCTGTTTCATTCCTCAGGTGTTAGTTACTTTACTTCCTGTCTTCATGTGCCTCCTGCCTTTACAATCATTCATCCTTGTTCCTTGTGTCGAGCATCTCAGCCTTACTGTTGTTTTTCTCATGTTTTGGATATAATTTTCTTTGACCTTGCCAGTTTGACCATCCAGGAAATCTTTTAATTTTCAAATTTGTTAAACAGCACATGAAGCTTTCAGTGTAATTGAACATTATTCTTACACTTTTTCTGAAAGAAACAAAGCTGATCTTACATAATATTTACTTCAAGGCTTCTGCCTTTATTGCAAAAACTCTCAAGAGGAACTCGTAAAGCAGAGCGAGTTGTCCAATGATTAAAGGGTTGCTTTAATCTCAAGTGTCCTCGAGCAAAGCATCGAACCCCAAATCGCTCCTGATGATTAGCTCAGTGCTCGGAGTGGGAGTGAGCCAGGCGGAGCTGGAGAAGAGTCGACCCGATCGTGAAATAATAAAATACAGGAAGAGAAGTAGAGGTTGGTGGAGATGAGGAAAAAAAACACCTTCTGAAAGTCACATCTTGTGTAAGAGGGATTCCTCCTCCAGGAGACAGGAGGGATTGGATTTTGTTTGCAGGCGTTCACAGTTGTAAAACCACGTTCAGACCAACAGTCACAGTGTAACGAGATCACGCTGGTGCAGCAGCTCCGTCTCCCACAAATCATCTTTATAGACTAATTACTAACAGCAAACACATTTCAAATGTAATGTTTCCCCAATTACACTTTTTGTCAACACAATTAAGAATCATTGTTAATTAATGTATTTGCTAAATGTTTGTACAGAATGTGTAACCGGCGCCAGGTCTAGGGGTATCTGGGCCGGCAACATGTGATGCACAAGCACTGAAAGTACTGTGGATCAGTGGTGCGCTGGCTGTGAATCAATGAATAGACAAGTGACGTTAATATCTTGCTCAAGCCAGCGCCATTTTATTTCTCAGAATGACAAAAAATATTCTCTTTTATGTCAAAGATAAATAAGTAGGACAATTAAATTAAAATCAAATTGGGTTTGTTAAATTACCGAAGCATAAATTAATGAGAACCCAAAATACCACATTTACAGTAAAACAACAACTATTTGGACATAACTGCATCACAACTCATCACTCAACATATACTGTTTGCAAAAGTGCATATCATGGCGGCCGCAGCTTAAAACAATACGAACAGCATAAACACTCTTCTCAACAAAACAGTTCATATTTAATTCATCTAACAACATTAACAAAACAATATCACATTTTAATAAACTGGAAATACATTTACCTATCTAAAACCATCACTATGAAGGCTACAGCATAGCATGATAACCTTGTTTCACTGCACGACGCATGCGAACTAGCATGTAGCTTGCAGAAACACACACTAAACACCAAAGCACTACATATCAGTCACACTCATCCTAAACACAGAAAAAGTAATTCCTCAACCATTCACGGTTGTGTGAACAAAACTTGAAGAATTTTAAAAGTGTTTTTCAGCATACCTGTGAATCAATGAATAGACAAGTGACGTTAATATCTTGCTCAAGCCAGCGCCATTTTATTTCTAACTTGCGCTAGTTAAGGCTTGAGAGAAGCTACTCTTAATCCACAGGAGCGCGCTAGCACCATCTACTGGTCTGGTGGAGTGAATCCACGGTGTGTTCAAGTCAGTCCGTTAGTACAGTTCTTTATATTGTTTTCTCAAAAAAAATAAGGGGGTGCTTTGTTTCATAATAAATAAAAACATATAGCGTTTTTTTCAACCTATTACAAATGCATCAGCTACAGTTGTTTCCTCCATATATCAACACTCATCCAATCACAACATGACGAAGCATCAGAGATCGTTCCCACATCAGTCACGACCCCAAAGGCTGAAATCAGGTTTGATCAAATAAAGCAGACGCTCGTTTTCAAGTTCTCCATAATCTCCAGAAACTGTCCTTTGTTTTCTGGTGATAATGAGACAAATTAACCTGTAAGCACGAGAAGCCTTGTTACCTCGAGATAATGACATTTCACAAACTGATGGTTGTAGAAGAGACGGAGAGGTTTTGGAGAAGATGGAGATTTGAAGAATTGGAGGAAATGGTCTTGTCTGAAGCTGGAGACGGACACAATGATGTTTTCCACTGATGTGACTGAATCTTATATAAGAGGGTTCAGGATTTGGAGACAAATGAAAAAAAGGTCTGAATGGAAGAGATGTGATCAAAGTTTGTAGATGCAGGATTGTGGACTGGAGGAAATCACCAGTTTTCTCACATCCCTGTCACTACAGTAAATAGTTAGAAAATGGTTTTAACGTTAAGATGTTTGAGATGAAAGTCTGTCTGAAGGAAGTGCAACGAAATTCTCTTCTATTGAATTCTGCTGAAACGAGCGCTGGAATCCTCTTCACCTCGTTCAGTGAAAAGATAATAACCTGCTTCACCTGCTGCTTCAGTGTCAGTTGTCATCACACGGTGGCTGCGGGTCAATATTTGCTCTCAAACCTCCCCCCCGCTCTCAAAACACAGAATAAGTAAGTGATTTTATTCTGGTGGGTGAGCCTGACGGCGGCTCCACTCGGGATGCACAGAGGTCCGTTGGGGGGGGTGACCTCTGCCGTGGAGGTCATCGGGTTCACTAACCTTCCTCTTCCTCTTGACAGGAGCTGACATGGTCGCCTCCAACATCCTCTGCTGCCTGGTGCATGCTGATGGTCGAGCTGCTCACTTCCATCTGTGTGCAAATGACATGTTCAGATTATGTGCCTGAAGTTGAGACGCTGATCCTTCCCATTAACCTGCATGGAGAGCAGAGCGTAGTCAGGTGACCTTCGCCCTCATTGGCTTAGGCTACTAGAGGTGTGCGATACTGCAAGATTTGGTATCGATCCGATACCAAGTAAATACAGGGCCAGTATCGCCGATACGATACCAATACCGATACTTTTAATATTTAAGGTTGATGTACCATCACACTGCTGACCCTCAGGTGTGATGTTTGTTATAACCCAGGACAGAATTTGGGCAAAGTTTAAAGGCGACTGCAAAATACTTTATTATCAAAAACAGAAGCAATAGAGCAGTAAGTAAAACAACATTGTTATGTGTGCATTTTTTTCGTAAAAAAAAAAAAAAAAAAGCGAAAAAAATTATTATATGATAGCAAATTAAAACAAAATCTTGTTAGAGGTGGAGGTGGAGTGTTGAGAAACTACAATACAAATATAAAATTAAATTTCCCCCCTCCTCGCTGAGAGTGAGACAGAAAAAGTGGCAAGTCCAGCGACCTGTCTGTTGCCTCTTTGACGAGAACGCACAAGCACATCCAAGAGCGAAACTGACATTAAAGTATCGATCTCATCATGCTAGTATCGATCCGATTGCGATACCAACTTGGTATCGATACTATCGATATTTGGATCGATCCGCCCACCTCTATAGGCTACCAAACGTTTGGTTAAGTTTAGGAAAAGATGGTTTGGGTTCAAATATGTGCATGAAGTAAAATAAGTTAATGTAAATATAGTCACTTATACACAAACATCTGGCTCTTTTTTTTTTTTTTGGTGATATTTGGATGCATCTGTTCTCCACAGACGTTAATGTAAATTACTTCTGTATCACCTGCATGTGAACAGTCCCTTTGGCGTTTGCACTGAACGTAATAAAGTCGTGTTGCTCTCACACAGATCGAAGCGCCCGGGCTGCTCGAGCGGCCTCTGCATGCTGATCGTCTGTGTTGTTGTTGTTGAGCTCATCCGGCGTTCATGCACTACTGCCCAAACTGTTAATTACCCACTCGTTACCAGCCAACCTTTTGTGATGTTGAATCTTTCATAGGAAGCCACGAAAATACTAGATATCAATTAGTGAACTCTTGCTGGAGGCAAAAAAAGATCAGATTCATGAAACAAAGAGCACAAAATATCTGACAGCGTCGTATTATTTCCTCTGGAATTATCTTCAAACAAACACCATCACAGACACATTTAGACAAACGAGCTCATCTGTCAGAGCTGCATTACATTAAGAACTTTGTGTTTCTGAAAGAGTCTCTCAATGTGTAAAAGAGAATTCCATTGTGCGTTGATGAGATTCAGCTGCCGGCGATTTTTACACTATTTATATACGACATGATTCAATGCTTGTACTGACATCGAAACACATCAGCCATGTTTGTCATGATGAGCTCATTTATATGAGACCTGCAGTATAGTTATAATTCAAGTCAATGACTGTTGCTGGAAGTTTGCTGAAGTGTTTCACTGGAGCATGAAGGATGTAACTGCTGGCTTTAACCTCCCAGCACCAAAGTTACATCCTGATTGAGGTGAGTTTTTTCCATTAATGTTTCAATGAGATCTTGTTGGCCCTGCAGTTTTTGATATTTCAGTCGGTACATCGGCAAAGTGCAGATTAAACAAATGAGGTAGAACAAGTCAGATCTCTTCAGGGGCTTCAAACAGCTTCAAGTGAGAGTCAGTGAATGGAGGTGAAACAAATCTGACAGTAGATGTTTTCAAAAGAGCATCACAGAGAATAACCTCAGTGATTTGGTTAAAGACTGTTTTCCCCACTCTCCCAGAGTCAGAAACGAATAAATATCTTTCAATAAAACTTTTTAAAAATGGATGTCATGTTGTCTGGAGCCATTTCAAACAGCAGTGTGAGGATATCTGGCTCAACTGTTGAGTATCTGTGAGATCAAATAACCAGAGTCTCAGACTTTGAAAAGCTGGTGTCGCCGTCACAGGCTGTTTTATTAAAGTGGCTTTAGATGCTGTAGAAGATGAAACTTTTTCGAAATAAGCAGTTTGTGAAGCAGATACTGTTTTATTTTCTCCCTTTGTCTTAATCACAGCTCCAGCCCTGAAGATTCCCAGACCAGTACCTGGAACCGCTGCTGGAAGACTGACAACTTCTGGCTTCAAGTAAACTTAGTTTTTGTCTCTTCAACAAAGCCTGAAAACAAACAGTCTCCATGACGACAGACAACGTCGATAACGGAGACGAACAGCAGCTCGATGGAATCAAACGAGCTCAAAGACCGTCTTCTGTTTTCGGTTGCCCGTCTGGACGACGCGTCGCTCGAGTCGGATGAGGTGAACTAACTCCTTAATGAAGTTGCAGCCTCGTTAACATGAGCCCCAGGAGCTCATTAGGCAGCTCAGCCGCCTATGATATACACAACAACAGTGTTTAGATGAGGATTAAAAAGCTGTCGGCAGTGTAAACCAGCAGCCTGCAGATTATTCACAGGTGTCGTTTGAATAGGCTTCGTTAAAGAGGGCGACTCATTTCACAAACAAACAGAACGCAAGGCGAATACTAACTCGTGTGTACTAGCTGTAAAATGTACTGCTGATACACAGTCTGGATAAAACATGTACAGACATTTCAAAGGTGCTGCTCCTTTTTACTTCATGTCGTCAACTTTAGCAGGAGATGAGACAGTTTTCCTCGACATCACGAGTTCCGATGAGTACTAAAAAGTCGCAGTACTTCAAAGTGTATCAGGTCAATATGCTGGATTTGTAAAGGCACACACACTGCCTTGTTCAGGTATTGATCATCATGTGATCGATCCAAATTTAGAATCCAGTGATTTTCATGCGCAGACATTTTAAACTTGGGGGAAACAGAACACTGCTTTCAGATCAGTGTTTGATGATGTCGGACAGCTTCTGTATCAAACTCAGTACAAGAGCTAAGACGACGCAACATGTTAATCAGGAGACAGAACTGTTGAATATTTATATTCATGTCGCCATTAGAATCACACTCTCTCGGCCTCCAGCTGTTTATCCTTCTCATACTCTCGACATTTCTGCCCACTTCTTCTCTTGTATCATTGAAGATAGAGTAAAAACTTTAGAGCTTGTTTGGTGCAAGTTTGAAAGTTTGTGCTTAACCTTTATCAAACGCCTGCAGAGTTCAGGGGATTTTCACAAACTTCAGAGGTGAGAGAACAACTGAAGGACTCTCTATAGAACTTATATAACATGGAGAGACTCAGTGGTGTTTCCCTTGTTGAATTCACTTAAATTATCACAAAGTCGTGAGCTCCTCTAAACTTTGTATCTGAGCCTGAGCTGAGAGATAATATCGGTATAATGGAGTAAATCTGAAGCAGTAAGACGCCTCTGGATCTGATGATTACAGGCAAAATATTCAGGTGGGACAATTTCCACATTTACTATTTATCTATTCCCGCCTGTGTCGGCAAATTGAAAGCTCCTCTTCCTGGAAAAGGAAGCACCTGGCCCGCTGAATATAATTAGACTGCGCGAAGCGCGGCTGAAAACTAAATCCCCGATTTTTACATAGTGGAAGATTTGTTGTTAACAAGCCAAACAGAGATGGCAGGAGCTCCCTCATACATTCACACAGCATGACTGAGCTGTCATGAATAATAACAGCTACAAGATGGATCGCCATTAAATGTTGCACAGACGGTCCCTGGAGAATTAATCCTGCTGACTCAGCTGACGTGAACTGACTTTAATGCTCACAACATCATAAACCCCTCAGATACAAACCTTTATTCTTACACTCTTCTGGCCAATTAGAACTTCACCAGGACTTAAGCTCGAGAACAAAATAAAAAAATCAGACCTCAGTTTTGATCTTTTCTGACAGTTTGGTTTTCTTTGCGACGAGCATTAAAAGCTCACAGAACCATAAACATGGCTGTAATAGTTTAGTATCTGTCTTTTATACAGCATCATATGTGTAATTCATGGCACATTTTTAACAGGATCAAACAGTTATTTGTCTCATATTTTTCAGAGATAAGCTCCCGTGGGGTCTGTGAGCAGGTGCAGTGACGATCACTAATGTCCCACTAATGATCATCCCTCAACCCAAACTTCATTCATTTCATTTCCACCAACAAAGAGGAAAAAAAATCGGCACCATTTCAGTCCTTGCTTTTGTGTTTTAGTCTGAAAACACAGGTGTATTTCTGGATGGAAACAAAAACTGGAACAGCTTCCAACTTCCCAGTACATGTTATTTTTCTCACCCTCGAGCTTTAGAGCCTCGCCCGACGCGGTGGAGGCGACGTGTCGGCCATTTCCCAAAAAAGCTCTCCACACATCCGGCCCTGGAAACAAAAGGCTCCAGCTTTAATGGCAGATCTCATGATGCTCAAGAGACAAGACAAGAGCCGACGAGTTTCTTCTCAGGATGTTATTCAGATTTTGACATTATGGAGGTTATTTTGGAAAATTGCGTATAATTCTGTGTGATATTGAAGCTGCTTCCTCTGATGAGGCCGTGTGTTGTTCCTATGTTCCCTGCTGTTGTCAGAGGAACGGTTCTGCTGAAAATTGAAAAAAAAACTTTCTTCTCTTGTCTTTTTAGCATTTCTTAATTTTTTTCCCTCTCTTTTTAAAACTTTCATTACTGATGGTAGTTTAATTTAAAAGTTGTTGGTCAGTCAGTTCACATATAGCACAGTGTAGTATACTAGTATAGTATTATCATTATACAACATACTATATTATCATCATTATTATTATTATATTATATTATGATAACTAACTAGTACTATATCACTGCTATTATTATTATATTTAGTGGAGTGTAGTCTACATCACATTACACTGATATATTATTATATTATACATGTAGATGTATGTTATACTCTTGGATGTTATACGTTGAATATGCTATATCATACTACTATTACATGCTATATTATATTATTTTATTATATTATACTACCATATGCACTCTATTATCATTACCATCAGCATACCATACCCACTGCTGCTACACTCAGGTACACACATACACATATGCATATTTTCTGTTAATCTCCTACAAGTGCCTATTTTGATTCAAATTCCGGCTACCTCTACTGCCTAATTTATTGTGTCCTTTTTCAGATTTTATATTTTTTTATTTTCTATTCTATTTTATACTTTGTATTCTATATTTAAACAGTGCAATATATGAGAATGCGATGGAGATGTCAATTTCCCGGAGGGAACCTCCCAAAGGGATTAATAAAGTACTGTCTGTCTAATTTAAAAGTTGTTGGTCAGTCAGTTCATCACCTTTGTCCTGACTCAAATATCTCAACACTTATTAAATGGATGACATGTTATTATGCACAGATATTTAAATTACCAACAGAATGAATTATCATACATTTGAGGATCCTCAGACTTCTCATTTCCTGCCATCACCAAGTCAAAATTTCATTTTTTACAATATTGTTTTATCAGAAGCAAAACATCCTTCAAACTCCTCATAATGATGTAAAATACAAACTAACATCACTCATCTATCAAAGTGGTGGTGAAGCAGCTGAAAAGCTGGATCCTTACTGGCTGTTGACTGTGCTGCAGTTACTCAGTTTCAATTAGTCCTTGAGTGATGACTCCGATCTCTTTCTCTACAATGAACTGAAACAGACACAAAGGAGCTTTCATGAATGGCCTGATGTTCCCGGCTGAGTATCTGACTTATGAAAGAAAAGCCGTCGACCTCCACAGTTGGAGCCACAGAGTTCAAACAGCTCATCACAGTCCAGTGGGAGTCCAGGTTTGAATGGAGGATGTGAATATGCTGTGTGTGAATTCAGTTTTACATGAGCTGTCACACCTGATGTAAAGGCAACATTTCCTGCCTTGTTCCGTCTCTTAGGTCACTGGTTATTGTTGTGTGCATCCACTCAGGAGGATGAGAGCTGAGTCATGTGATCAGAAGCTCTGAGGCGAGAGCAAGCGGCACCCTCCGCCGCTGAAAAATGAAGCCAATAACCACTAGAGCAGGCTGCAGAAGGGAGTCAATTACATTTGAGCCCCATGTTAAAATGTCCGATTTTACCACAGAAAAAAACATATTTACAGCCTGGTTCAAGACATGGCTCTAGTCTCATAAGCTGTTTTTCTACTCCATGACAACTCTGGGGGGGGCGAATTTTTTTATAAGGCGTTGGTTTAAAATATACAGCATACATCATTATGCACAATTCATAGCTGTCAATCTAATTTGCGCCACTTTGATTGACAACTAGCCACTGACGGTCTAAAGGGCGTCACCCCGGCTAATTCTAGTCACTGAGTTTGGGAAAGAGATCGTCGTGGGGTTAGCCGGCTAGCAACGCTATTTAGCATTTAACCTAGCTGGTTAGCCGTAGCTAGTTTGATTATTTCGAATAAAGCGGCTTTTTTCAGCCAATAGCGTTCATTCGACCCACCTCAGCTCCGCCCTCGCTCCACCTCTTTGTCCATATTTGGAGTAACCGGAGGTAGGCTACCAAGATGGCTGCGCACTACGACTTGCTTCATTTTTGCTCTTCAGAAACCTATGGGTGACGTCACGGACACTACGTCCATATTTTATACAGTCTATGGGCGAGAGGCTTCTTGTGGCTCGGCTTCTCCGGGCGTCCGGCTGGTCTCTCTCAGTCCCCGCTGCTCGTCGATAGCAATGGTCGATATGTTTCTGTCTCTCGGGGCAAAAAGCAGCAGGGAAACATCGAGACTCTGGTGAAGATGCCGAAGAGTCTTCTCTGTTGTTCAAGGTAAAACTGAGCTCTGGAGAAATTCCTCCACCTTGTTTCCTCCACCCTGAACATCAGGAGTGACTTGACTTCACAGCCGTTAATCTGTGCGGAGGAAAGGTGAGAAAGGTGATGTGTTTCAGTTCAGGTTCAGGTTGGTTTTTTAAACTATAAAAAGTGGAGGCAAAAGATCCCGCACTGAAGCAAATTAAAAACACAACGCTTATAAAACTTTAGTTTGAAACAAAATGGGTGAAAGAGCTGCGACATGTAAAGTGAACTCATCATTGTGTAAAATAAACTGGATAAATGGAAACATCGAACCCAGACTAAAAATAAAAACCTTTCATTTCACTATACTGAACAGTGATTTCACCTTTAAAGCTACTCACACATATATAATACTGTGTGAAGGTTAAACTCTATCAAAGAGAAACTTTTGTTCCATTTCTTTCTGACGCTTCTCTATTGATTTTCCAAACGAAGGCGAAATGTCAACACGGTCTCGTAATGAGACGACATCATGGTGCTAAACGCAGCCGAGCCTTTTAGAAGCATAATGAGACCGTGTGTTTTTGTGAGGCCGCAGGAGGAGATCTCACCCTTTTTGGCAAAGTGCCGTACTTATGCATTTCAAAGTGTGGTGATGTTTTCTAATATCGGCGAGCTGCTCCTTTTCCGGACCTTTCCGCCCTCCTTCTGATCCATTATCCAGATACTCAGCGCTCATTATACTGATTTCATGAAGTGTTTGTGTGATACCGAGGCCACGCCAACACACACACACACATGTTGTTTAATACTGTGTGGACAATTAGCCCAAACGGTTAAATTCGAACAGATTTGGTGTTTGTGCTCCGACCGCCGCCGAGCTCGCCGCTGTGTTAGTGAGGGCGCAGGCTTTTATGCGTTTGGAGCACCACTTGGACCCGCGGCCCCGTAACATCTGAGCGGCGCCGCTGATTTACATAATCGTAGTGGAGGTGCCGTCGCAGTGCAAACTCACTCTCGGCAAATTGCTGCTGGAGAGGGAGAGTCAGGAATGTGGCTTTTAGCTGTAACGGAGAGGTTTGTTTTCCTCCAGTTCAACTGTTGGCAAGTTGAGAGAAAAGCGCTTGACAAAATAAACTTAACTCAAAGTCCTTTAAGCAGCTTTTTCCAGAGCTATCAACCACCTCACCCTCACTTCATAATCACCTGTCGCTTGTCATCATCAAAGCTCCTTACTTTGATCATGTGATCATCGTCTCCGCTGACGAAGACTATGATGAAGGTCGTCCCTCTGTCCACCAACGTCTTCCAGCTCCTCCACATGAGATCTATAATATGTTTGTTTGTTTGTTTGTCTGTTTTAATGCTCTTTGTGACCTTGAATTGCCTCCAGTAGACAAACAAAGTTTTTTGAATTGAATTGAATACATGCATATGAGCACATGACGACTGGCGAACAGGAAGTTGCATCATCATCAAATTTGAAGCATGAAATAGACGCATCATAAAAATAATATTGCTCATCTTAATCTGTTTTTTTTCCAGCTGTAATTGAACATTTAAAGTTAAGTAACCTCTGCCTGTCTTGTGTCTCCTGAATGTGATCAGTTCAGTGAAGAAATCAACATATCCAGTCGAACAGATGATGGTGACGGTGCCTTCGCTGAAGCTCAGTAATCAGGATGATGACACAGCTGGTGAAGATTCATGCAAACTGCATCATAGCTTCTCACATAATCTGCAGGTGTGTGAATCATTTTCACAACCTTGGGGTTTTTTTGCCCGTGCTTCTTTCCTCCGTTTGTGTTTTATGTTCGGCTGTTCAGCTTTTTTGACCTGATTCACAGATTGACTGAGGAGCCGGCGAATGAATGAGGCGAAATAAACTGGATAAAAGAGAAGTGCTGAATAAATAACAGATTCATAATCAGCGTTCACCCAGAAGCATTAGAACCACAGATCCTGTTTCCACAAGCTGCCAGAGAAAGGAGACATTCAGCCTTCGTGCTGTCATGGGCACAAACTGCACTCACCTGTGGTTCCAAGGTGGACGGCCACCGCTCGTCCAATCACACGTGTGCTCATTCAGAGGACGACACCTTGTTTGTCCTGTGTTTTATGCAAATCAAGATCAGCGGAGGATCAACGGGAATCTGGTTCTGCAGCATTTTTCAAGTCAGAGACAGAATATTCAAACAGCAGCTGCAGCTGTCGACTGTCGACCGTCCTCATGTCAGGTTGCCTTGAAGATATATAGATACTAGAAAAGCACTCGCAGACCTCCGCCAAGCAGCACAGTTCCCCCAGCTTGTTGTGACTTACACCACAAAATATTAGTCCCACCTTTGATTGATCTATTTCAATGGATTCCTGGACCATAAAAACAGACCCTTAGCAATTGGAATCACATTGATATCATTTTTAGTTTAATATTTATACCTGAAAATCCACATTTCCATAATGGCGGTTTTATGAAATTTTCATCAAAATCTGTCCTTAACTTTTTGAGTTATGTAACAAACAAACAAACAAACCAACAATGACAAAAACAGAACCTCCTTGGCCGAGGTATTTAGGAGAGGAAGGACAGTAGCACTGGGTGGATGGATGGACTCAAACGATCCCTGTTTGTTTCCCTTTTCCAACCAACAGTCAAAGTTTTTTCTTCCCTAAACCTGACCAGACTTATTTGACCAGACTTATTTGAAAACCTAAAATTTTAGGAGAGACGTATTTTTTGCCGGACGCTCGTTCCGATGACCTTGGTGACACGGAGCGATTAAGCTAATGGCTACAGGAGACTGTGAATGTGAAAGTGCACTCGCATGAACTTTTTTAATTTCCATGCATAAACATGAGCCGGTTCTCTGATTCGTTCCTCTCATGAGAGAGAAGAGAGGATTGTTTTTAACTGTGCTGGTGGAAAAACAAACGGGTGGACTAAACGGACTAAACTTTAACTCACTGTAGAGCTGCAGATGAAAAAAATGCCCTGTGGTTAAAAAATTTAATAAACTGAAATGATGTGAAAATCCTCTTCAACTGAACCAGATATGAAAATGTTGTCGTGTGGGTGGAACAGGGACACTCTCCAACATAATGCAAGCTCGGCCCACCGTTTATTATCTAATACACAGGTGTTACACAGGTGTTTTCATTGTGTCCAGAGGTGAGTCATTTTCATCATATACTTCATGCTTTTAATTGGCGAGGCCGTTTGTCTTCTGGCAGGTTCGATGGCCTGTTGCTGCATTTTAATCCTCTGATTCAGAACAGTCTTTAAACACTCTATTCTCTCTGCTGCTTTGCATCTCCAGACCGGCTCGTCCTCCAGCTCAAGGCCGTCCCGTCTCACCTGCTCTCCTGCAGCTCACGGCTGATGTTACTCGCCGCTCGGCTGAAAAGGCTGATTAGTGCGTTTGGAAACGTTGCTCGCCACCGCAGGCCCTGGAAATGGAAAGATGAGTGGGTTTAATACTGTGCGTCCTCAGATTGATGTTTTAATGGGCAGCTTGTTTTCTGCATCAGTGCTGGTTTTCAGTTTTTCTTTTCAATTAAAAAGTGATCGGGACAGTAATCTATTACTTCCATCAGCAGTTTGTTGATTAGAGAGGTTGTTATTCATCGATCAGACACGTTGTTGTTTCACAAAATGAAGAGATAATTATTGTTGATAGTGATCTTTTGTTTTCCTTTTTTTTTTTTGCAAAATATTTTTATTGAAAACATAACAATTGCCACCTTACAGCTATGTAATACGATTTTTCAGTTTTGTTGTTTTTTCTTTTAACAAAGTGGACACACACAAAAAAGAAAATAAATAAATAAATAAGTCAACAAACAACCAAGAACAAACAGAGAAAACCAAAAATAAAAACAAAACACAACAAACAAACAACAAAAAAAAGCAAAACAAGACAAAAACCTACAGAAATTAAACCCATCCTGTTTTCCATTTTATTAGAAGTTTTATCATCTGAGTTTCATTCTTCATCATTTCATACTTGGAGTCTTATGTTTTATAACAGCAGTCAGTGAATAAAGTCCAGATCGGCCCGATGAGCTGCTCAGCGTCTCAGTTGTTGCCACAGTGGCTGCTTGGGCTGTATATGACTTCAACAGAGCTTTAACAGTGTGAGTGAAACAAATCCCTGGAAACGTTCGTGACTCATGAAAATCATGTCAAAAGAGGCAAAAGAAAGAGATTTGGCTCTGTGTATATTTAGCTTGGTCTTACATAAAAATGTGAAAAGCGAATGTCGTCTATGTCATAAATCATTTGTCTCTTCGTCTATTTCTGTCTCTGTTGATTCCTCGTCAGGGTCACATGACAAAAGAGCTTCTCCCAGCATGCAATAGGAAAAATACGTACTTCAGTCTTCGGCCTCAGATGAACACATTCACTTCTCTGGAGAAACTGAAGACAGTGCTGTGTTTGAGTCCACTTCCTGTCTCAGTTTTCAGATGGAGGAGAAGCTTGGATGTGTTTGCTCTCTCACACCGAGGATGACTGATGGCTGTGTTATCAGGCCTGTAGCAGAGCTCAGTTCAGCTTCAGCTCCGGGAGTCCTCGCTGCTCAGCCTGGCGGAAATTCCTCCTCAATAAGTCCGGACACGTGCGCCTCAGTGAGTGTGATCTGGATGTTAATTTGTAAGAACATGTGCAGCCGGCGTGACCGCTCATCAAGTGAGTGATCATAATCGGGACAATTGAATTATGGGTCTGAAATAGATATTATATAACAGATAAAACTGTATCGTTGCCAAGCGGCAACCTCCGGCGCTGAAAAATGAAGCCAATGTGGAAGTGCAAAAAAGCTGCAGTTCCTCCAATAACCACTAGAGCAGGCCGCAGAAGGGAGTCAATTACATCTGAGCCCCATGTTAAAATATCCGATTTTACGACAGAAAAAAACATATTTACAGCCTGGTTCAAAACATGGCTCTAGTCTCATACGCTGTTTTTCTACTCCATGACAACTCTGGGGGGGCAAATTTTTTCATAAAGCGTTCGTTTAAAATATACAGCATACATCATTATGCACAATTCATAGTTGTCAATCTAAGTGGCGCCACTTTGATTGACAACTAGCCACTGACGGTCTAAAGGGCGTCACCCCGGCTAATTCTAGTCACTGAGTTTGGGAAAGAGATCGTCGTGGGGTTAGCCGGCTAGCAACGATATTTAGCATTTAACCTAGCTGGTTAGCCATAGCTAGTTTGATTATTTCGAATAAAGCGGCTTTTTTCAGCCAATAGCGTTCATTCTACCCGCCTCAGCTCCGCCCTCGCTCCACCTCTTTGTCCATATTTGGAGTAACCGGAGGTAGGCTACCAAGATGGCTGCGCACTACGATTTGCTTCATTTTTGCTCTTCAGAAACCTATGGGTGACGTCACGGACACTACGTCCATATTTTATACAGTCTATGGTCGTTGCCTGTTGCTGTCTTTTTCTCTGCAGAAACATCCACAGTCATCTATTATCATAAACATCATATCAAATCGTGGACAGAACATTAGTTTGTAATCAGGAGTGACGGATGCAAATTGTTTTTAGCTCTCCTCTGTTTTCAGTTACAGGTGATTCCCTATTTGACTTAAAACTAGAAGAGTCACTAGAAAAAAGTCGAAGCAGCAGAAACAAAGATAAACTGACATTTAGCCCCCGAGGATGAGTCAAGCTCCAGAAACAGTGGGTCCTATATCAGGCCCCTGGTAAACACCCACATCCTTCACTAAACTGCAGGTTGTGTTATTGTCTTTAAGCCCACGCTGAGTCATGTTACAAGACCTAACAAAGTTCCTCCATAAAAGAAGTTACACAAGTGTTTTCATGTCTCCCTGTGATAAGTGAGCTGACCTTTACGTGTAAAAAACCGGCATTTCTCCATTTAATGAATCAGTAGAGAATTAGTCGATGTCGGGCTGCAACTACCAATTATTTTAATTACGTATTTGTCTGGCTATTATTTTCTCAATAACTCAATTAGCCATCAAA
>JBBMOC010000080.1:105513-206208 GCA_037975185.1 Centropyge bicolor
ATTTTTGCTCTTCAGAAACCTATGGGTGACGTCACGGACACTACGTCCATATTTTATACAGTCTATGGTTGTGACTCAGCACCTAGCTTGAAAAAAGGGTCGTCTGGTGTGTGTGTTTTCAACAGCTTGTCCACAATCTACCAACATGAACAGGTTCAGAGTCAGAATGTCTTCCTGGATAAATTAAAGGACTTTACTTAAATGTTACGAAGTCCAAACATCGACTGACAGTAGTGAAATGTAACTACTAAATACATTTCACTTCATCCACTCCAGTAGTGTCAAAAAGCGTTTCGAACACAGCGAGCAGACAGACGGACAGAGAGGCGGCCAAAGCGGAAAAGTTTCTCTGATTCTTTGTTTTCACGATGAAACTGAGCCTCTGTCAGAGTTCATGCTGTGAAGGAGCTCCAGGCTTTTCAGAGTCGCCTTTAACACCTCCAGGGGGCGACTGTTTGAGGCTCAGTCACAAGTTGTCACTGGAGGGTTCAATCAGAGAAAGAAGAAGTATTCCTGCAGAAGCCTCAGTGTTTCCTTCAAGTCCAAACCTCTTCATCAGGACCGCAGATGGAGTCAGACGATCGAAGTCCTTATTTTTCTAAAATCCACAAACATCACATTGATTTTGATTCAGAAGTAAAAGGTTCCTCTCACTAAACCTACAACCAACAAACAGAGTGATTTCTGCAGACGAGTCACTCTGAGTTAGTTGGAGACGTAGAACAAGAGAAGAAGAAACATTGACATAAGTAACAAATCCAAGTTTTTAGACCAAAAATAAAAATGAAATCAAGCTCATCAGCAAACATGGGCCCTGATAACTTTGAATTTTGCTGTCGTGCTCATGAAATCATCTTTATGCTCCAGATGACTCATATTCTCAAAGAGCAGCTTCTGTCCTTTGATGTATTTTTATATCGCATGTTATTTAAAGTAATTACAGTAATTAATGTGGCTGTAAAATGCAGCTTCCTCTTCCTCTCTCAGACCTCACCTTCAAAATATAAAGTTCTTCATTCATGTCCAACAATAAATCAAGTTCTGATGCTATAATTCAGGTTATATACAGCTTATATAAGGGAGACACATAACCTCCGGTTGTACATTCGGTCGTGAAGGAAACAGTTCAGATATATTAACAGTGGACGTCAGCGCCGTCGACCATGTTCGCTCCCGGCCCGACTAATTTCACCGTCTGCTCTCGTCCATTACAATAACATCCGTTTTGCCGTCAGCCTGAATCCACATGAGAGCAGCATTAGTTTGATTTTGTTTGTTGCTGTGAGGCCACATGTAGTCGCTGGTTTTATAAAACGGTGAGTCCACATCTGTGTTTGGGTTTTTAGCAAGTAAATGCAGATTAGACCAGCAGATGAGGTCAAAACAAAGGGGCGACTTTTTAAGAGAAATAAACTGGTTGATTGTCCAGTTGTACAGCTGCAGGATCTGTGAACACTAAAACACAACACACAGCACAATCTTTACCACATAATCAAAGGTTAAATGTTACAGCGGCGACGAAGTCCTGATATTATTCAGACTCAGATTCATGGTGGATCCGATCAGGGACAAATTAAAAGCTGGTGAAAACACTGCAGCTCATCGCTGTGACACGACAGCGAGGCGGCTGAATTAACTTCAGGTAAATGTAGGTGTGATTTTACAGAGAGACATTTCAGCCCCACTGATTCTGCATCAATTACTTTCCCCTGTCTTTTGTGTTTCGGTGTTTTTTTTTTTCCAGCTCACACACCTGTTTTTATTTTGGTGCTTAATGGATTCACATTTTGTGCTCTCTTTTTTTCTCCTGCTGGGATTTGACTTTCTGTCCTGCTTCAGCATCTGTGAATACAAACAAGCAGAGAGGGGAAATATATGAGTGAGTGATCTGCAGAGAATCAGTGACTCAGAACGTTAAAAAAGAGGAGTCATAGATACATATACTATTAAATGAAGCTGTAGCACAAGTTCAGCCAGGAAGACATTAACGCTTCCATTCACAAGCTGTTCCTCATGTTTCCTACTGAGCATGCTCAGGCTCATTTCCCGCTGTTAGTGCTTGGGGCTGTCACCTGTAATCAGCTGTCAATCCAGCTGTTCGCTTCCACCCAACAGCACGGTGCCACACCCTCATTGTTAACCTAACATCTTCATGCTCTTCTTTTAAAATATGATCTGTCTCTGCCCGAGCTCTTTCATGGCGGTGATCTGCGCGCCCCTCCACCTCCCCGTCACCGCCTCGCCTTGGAAGCATCATCATCTTCTTCTCCCTCTCCCATGGAATCAGATCCCTGTCTGGGCTCAGGAGGCAGTCACCCTTTCCTCATCTAAGAGCACATGCGTCACCGAAGCTGCAGCTGTCCATCACTGAGCCTGGTTCTGTCCGAGGTTTCTGCCTGTTAAAAGGAGGTTTTTCCTCGCCACCGTCGCCAAGTGCTGCTCATGATGGGAAGTGCTGGGTCTCTGTCAGTAACTCTTAAAGAGAATGGTCTGTATGTAAAGTGCCTTGAGATGACTTTTGTTGTGATTTGGCGCTATACAAATAAGATCGAAGTGAATTGAAATCGAATCACCCATCCAGCTTCTCAGCCTCCAATTACCACCACCACCACCAGTGCCAGGACTCTGGGGGGGGGTTTATCCTGCGTCGGCTCGGATAGAGAATCTTCAATCAAGTCGTCTCCCCCCAGAGTCCAAAACACCAAAGACTCTCTGTCAAGTTCTGTTATCAATATCACCATCAATGTCTTTTGTTGTAATAAATTATCTTAATTCACATACTCGTCTCTCCTGGTTGAATTCTGCTCACATTGCAAAATATCAGAAACATACCAGCCTAAAACGAAATGTTCTCATCTGGACTCTGACTCATTCTTTGTGTTTGTAGCTCAGAAAACGTCTCATCTCCAATTAGTTCAATCAGGAAACAAGGTTCAAACTTCGACATTCTGACTCTGGAGGATGCTTCACTGTTGTATCTTCAGCTTCAGTAAGATCTAGAATAATGCTTTTAATAATTCATTGACTTGATGTGTTGACTGTGTATTTATGTGCTGCATGTATTTTTAAATCAAAGCCGGTGAAGTTGAAATCTTACCTACATCTAATGTGTCTTTTTCTCAACACTCGGTTCAGGCTTGTTCAGGATTTAAGAGTGTCACATATGTAAATGCAGTTTGTGTAAGTAACATAGATTTCTCATTTTCATTAACATTGTAGAACAAACGCTCTGCTCAAACCCACTGATCTCGTCTGTATTGTCTGCCGGCTGCATTTAGCTGGATGCTTTTTGGGCAACTATGGTAATGACAGATAATCGCAGCGCCTCGGTACTTAAGCTCGGTGCATTGAAGAAAACTTCCTGACCCTTATTTTTCTGTGAAACTCATTTCCTCTTCCGAGTACTCCAATAGAATGCATCATCTACAGCCAGATGAGAAATGGGCTTCAGTCCCTGCATGTCACCTTTGGTAATTACGTGTGTCCATGTATGTGCAGGCCCCACGCTGCACAGCCAATGAGATGATAAATGCCAACTAATAAGGAACATGTTCCCCCAGAAAATTAGTCTGCATCCATCGGCGAAGTGACTTTGTGCCTCCCACTAACTCTGACTAAGAGGCAACAAGTTCATAAATGAAAGACGAATGCAAACCTGCCGAGTTCACATGATGGAGAGTCGTGGTGGGTGAAATCTGCTCCACTGCCCACACACGAAAATGACAACACAATGAGCCTGACGCACCAATCAGAGAGCAGTGTAAAAGCATATGTTATAGACTCGGGGGTGATGGAGGCGTCGGCTGCGATGGCACCATGTTGGCCCACATGATCCATCAGAAACTCACAGGTTAAACTGAGCGACTGAGAGCTTTTAACTACAGAACAGACTTGAAATAACTCGCTGCCTTACAGTTGTTATGGCTACAAATAACCCATAATGCAACACTCTCTGTTCACGCTGGCGATCTGATGTTGTCAATACTTCAATGTTTGGTCAGCGAATATAAAAACTCACTTTTTCCAAAAGCATTTTCAGACACATCACAGGCTGTTACAGGCTGTTTGGGATGAAGAAAAATGGGCTAACACAAGATGAAAATCCACTTTGTGTACGGCCTGAATAAAGGGGCTTCAAAACCAGGTCATACAAGCTGACTAAAATTATTCATTCACAAAAAGAGACAGCTATTTTTCTTTGGACTGAAACACATGAACACTGGAGTTTTCACAGGGTGTAGTTGGACTCAAGTGCATCACACAGAAACCAGAGATCGTTGGTAATGACCAGTGTCAGTAAACTCAGGTAAGCAGGCTGAGAATAACTCACACTGCAGGGTCGTCACAGGGGAACGCCGAACCACCGCAGAGGCGAGGAAAGAAGGCTGACGCGAACAAGTCAGGTCAGCAACAGAGGATCAATCTGAGGGAGTTTGCTCACATGACATGGAGAACAATCTGGAACAGGTGAGTGAAGTGAGAGGCTTGTAGCCCAGAGGTTTTCAAAGTGTGGGATAGCGAGCCTCCCTAAAGAGAACTCAAAAGCATGCCGCCCCCCCTTTACCCCCCCTAATTATTATTACTATTATTATTGTTATTTTTGTCGCTTTGTATGTTCCACACAGGCTTAAAAAAAGTTTTAAACAATAAATGCTATACACATCTTTATTTTTGTAAACATCTTAAACATGTTTGTATGTTCTTAAACATATTTTAAAAACATTTTAATCATCTTTATCTGTGTGTGTGGATCTGTATATTTTCAGCATCTTTTTAAAACACATTTTTAACATCTGTATGTTTTTAATATTTTTAAAACACATTTTAAAATAATTTTTTAAACATATTTTTAAAAACACATTTTAACATCTGTATATTTTCAGCATCTTTTTAAAACACACTTTTAACATCTGTATGTTTTTAATATTTTTAAAACACATTTTTAACATCTATATGTTTTTAATATTTTTTAAAACACAGTTTAACATCTTTATGTTTTAACATCTTTTTTTAAACACATTTTAGTATCTGTTTTTAGCATATTTTAACAGAGCTTTTTAATATCTTTTTGAATACATTCAATTTAAGGGCTCTTTGAGTTTACATGGTGGCATACTGTCGTTAGCTAGCACCTCTTTGCAGATAACACTCTGTGGCAGCGGAGCATCATCAGGACCAATACATGAAAAGCCAAACTTTAAATAATCAGGGTCATACTTCCTCCGTTTTCTGCTCGCCCCAGACTCTGTGCCCTCTCTCACTTTCACCTGAGATACTAAAAATCGATCCATCTTGTCTCTTGTCAGATGTTTACACTTTTTTTTCTTTTCAGGTTTATTTTTTCACTCGCCGCGCCTCCCCTGAAGCCCTCTGGCGCCCCCCAGGGGAGGCGCGCCTCACACTTTGAAAACCGCTGTAGTAGCCTATACTGCATGAGTGAGGTGAGCTGATGAGATGGGCGTGGCTGGCAGGTGAGGTGAGGGGAAAAATACTGATGCACGAAAGCAGAACTGTGACATAATTTCTACAATCACTTAAAAAAAATCCCCTGATGCAGCTTTAAAGATCTTCCTTTGTTTACCTGCATTTGTCGTGACACCGTGTTGCTTGCAGCTCCGTGTTGAAGTGGCACGACACAGGAAAAACATGAAAACATCTGAGCATTTTGAAAACAATGTTCTTATTTTGACCACAAATCATCATGAAAATGCTGCAGCACATTGAGCCCAGTTTGTGTGTTGATGCCAGCAGCCATGTTGGCAGAGCAGCCATCAGCCACTCCTCTACATTCTGAGCCCAGACAGTACTTTGCTTTCCACCAGGCCTCCCCCCCTCCCTCACTTTTATTTGCTTCAGAGGATACGAGGTGGTGCAGGCAGCTCAGATCTGACTCTCCCAGAGGAGCTGAGCCGCTGTGCTTGGTGGCCCTGTTGCTTTGTCTCTACTTGTGTTCATGTCGTTTCAACTGATCGACCCTATAGTTCGCCATCATTCTGAAACTTGTGCCTGAGAGCACCATTAATTAAGCTGAGTCAGCTGGAGGACTATGTCTCTGATTATGTTTTATAATGAAGCTAATACATCACTGTCATTTTGCTGAGAGTAAAATGCTAATGTTCCAGCAAGTTCCCAGTGTTATCTCAATTACCGACGCCCCGAGCAGCAGAAATATTTGCTCATGTGAAAATGGATGAACTGGATGATTTGTTTATGAATGTATCATTTCCTACTGGTTGCACAACAACAGATAGAATCAGTGTTTTAGTAACTTCATTTGTCAGTTTGCGTCAGTCCAAACATGCTGGAATCCTCATATTATTTTAAACACTACACCTGTTTGTTTTCCTGCCAACACTGATCCCACTTACATCTGTGCTTTAAATACGAAGCTGGAGTCAGGAGACAGTTGGTTCAGCATAGAGACTGAAAACCATGGAACACCCACCAACACATCGAACCCCAGAACCTTCAGTTTAACATCGCAACAGATAAGATATAGTGCATTTATCAGAGGGAGCTTTGTGACCTTTGGACAGAAGCAGGCTAGTTTCTGCTGTTTCTGCTGAACAAATAAGCCTATTTCACAAATGACTGCTGTAATTAGACATGGATCTATAGTGGGAATATAATGTGTGCATGTGTATCTGCATCATCCACCAAAAGCCCAGCAGAGACATGCACAGGCTGGAAAACACATTACCAAACACGAACGCACTCCTGTGTCTGCGTGAGTGTGTGAGGCAGGAACAGCAGCTCCGTGTACATTAACGTCAAGGGAACATCCACATGAAAGCTCCAACACATTATGACAAATATCATGTGTGCTGAGAACATCATTCCAGGTGTGTGTGTGGGGACGGTGCAGGACGGAGGAGGCGCCACGTGGCACAGCCTTGTCCTCATTCACTTCAATGACGAGTCAAAGCAGAGCATTCAACGCTGCAGAGAAGCGCCTCCGTGTTGCAACCTTGAATAAATGAATGAGCCTCGTAAGGAGCTCCGACTGCTTCAGACGTGTGCATTGTTTAAAGGTCTTTATTTTCAATGTCACTTCGATCATTAGGCTGCCGTCGCCTCTTTCATCACAGTCAGCTGAATCAACGACAGCAGAAAATCGAGAGGGAACATTAGTTACATGTGTCACCTATTCACTAGACAATTAAAGACCCATTTCAATGAACATGAAGTTCTGGCCTTGTTGACATGTCCATGGGATGTTTTTTAAATGCTACACGACACATCATGATCTAACTGAGCAGCCAGCGCCATGACACCATTTCCCTCTGCAGCTCACTCTTTGGAATCGGCTTCTGGTTCCAACATGTTTGACTGAATCACTCCTGTATTACCACTGTGCAGAGCAGGCAGAGGGGTTTGTGTGTTTGATGGGCAGGTACGTCCAGCTGCAGGTGAGCAGCTCGGGGGCGGGCCGAGACAGATGCTGGAGCTGATTTCAAGGCTTGAAGATTTTGTTCATGGAAAATCTCCTAAATGTGTAATTCTGATGCAGAGTGATGAGTTTTTCTGGGTTTAATCAAGGCCTTTGGATGAACTTTAAATGGCCTTTCTCAGCATTCACACAAACCTTTTTTGAGGTCGCTTTAATAAAAATTGCCTTACAGGCTTGAAATGAGGTTTCTATCACCCACAGAGTCACAGTGAGCTGCTGATGAGCAGAGGTACCTCTTGTACATGTTATTTGCATTTGAATCATGTCGTCATGGAGAAGATAAATACAGCCCTCAGCTAATAGAGAGCTCATATAGAAGAAAGATAAGAATTAAAAAATAATAGTGTGAGGTCATTTTGCTCAGTTACCGTCTTCAGAGGATTGATGAGTCGTGATTCGTCAGATCAGATCTTAACACTTAAAAGTGTAATTTAATTCCTCCTAATTTCACTGATAAATGCTGTCGCAGCTGCAGCAACATGTTACTCTTCCTCTTTCCCTTTGTATCACTGAGACGACAAATAACACCGTTTTGTTTTGGCCTTTTCAAACGAAATAAAACCTAATAGAGCTCAAGTATTTTCACGTCAGTTGGTGCGACATGTTTGTCAGCTGGAGAGGAAAATACAGTCTGTGTCTCCTGTTGCCTCCGTCTCTAGTGCCTCAGCACCGAATGCAAGGTCAACACTCTACACTCGGTCTCTGGATTCTGGTTTGGTGTTTGTTGCTCAATCTTGTGGGATTCTGCTCCTGAATCTGGATGGGACATTTTCCTCCTCAGTACCAGTGATAAATGGCCTCGAAGTCACATTTAATAAACTTAACTCTTCAGCTCCTGGAAATATGTTAATAATGTTTGACAATCTAACATGTAGTCTGTGAGTTATTAAAATGAAAAGCATGTGTATCTCAATTTTTCATATAAATCTTCAGAGACACATGTGAGGTGCAGGAGATGCCTGGTGTTGCATTTCTCTTGAGAAAGACTAAACCTAAATCTTTCTTTTATTTATATGGAGGGTGCGACTGGCTCGAAGGCAGAGAACGTAACGCTGCTTGAGGCAACCTGAAGAGAATTGTAATGGAGCTCTGCTGACCATCAAACATGTCAGAGGAAAACCAAGGAGCCTGAGGAATTCTGCCTTTCTTATCTCTGCCATGAATATAAATGAAATGTATGGAATTGATATCTCTAACCACAGTGTTTCTCTGTTTAGTATTTGGTGATGGCTGCAACATATCACGGTGGAAAACAAACAGCAGACAGCAGTGGTGAGTCATATGAATTTCACTGGCAAGTAAATCTATTGCTGCGAGGCCTGTCTTCAGAATACAGATTGACCAGCTCAGTTCACGTGGGACGGCTGACGGTTTAAAGGGAGAATCCAACCTGAAATATGGTTTTCATTTGTTAGAGTCATCTCTAAGGTATAGTGGTTGAAATAGTGATTTTAACCTCCTCTTACATACGAGTTAGAAAATGAGAATAATTATCAGTTGCAGCCTCAGTCAGAGTTCCAGTTCATCTTAAAGTGTTGGATGGTGTTGGGGTGGAAGAAACCATTTTTTATGGCCTTTGTTCACAGTTGTCGATGTTGAAACAGGAACCTTGTTTGCCCAAAATTTGAATGAATCTAGAAAATCATTGTTTATCATAAAGATTCGTCTTCATCGGATGGAAAAACAGATTCACATCAAAAGTAAAAGAAAATAATATGGCAGCAGGGGTGTCCACATACTTTTGACCACATAGTGTAACTATGACCATTTTTACACCAAAATTCTTACATACAGTATATGTGCAGGTTTTTAAAACACAGGTGAACCCACTAAAAGCAGGTTCTTCTCTCCTTCTCTGCAGTCAGTGGATGAGTTTGCCTTTCTGTTTTTTTTATTCTGGTTTGTCACATTTGATGTCATGAATGTGCCAGAAAACAGCCGACAGTGGGGAGGCAGCATGGTGACAGTGTTGTGGAGATTACTTTTTATATATTTTACTTCAGTCTCTCCTTTAAAATCAACTGAACTGAAGGATGTCAGTGCAGAGTCATTAGACCCAGGAATGAAAGACAATCGTCCCCTTTAACACAGAAGACAAAGCCAGAAGTTAGTTGGTGTTAATGGGAGTGTGAGAAGGGTATAACACTATAACAAGCAGTCTAAATGTTTTCACACAGAATCTCCCAAGCTAGGTGATTAATGGTCAGAATGGCAGAATGTGGGTGTTTCCTCCGAGCTAACTGTGTGGGCTCTTCCACTTTAACCTCGCTCCTCCACATTGATTCATCCTGCAGGAATGTGCAGCGCGCAGCATCACAGCGGGACGCGCGTCAATGCCACAACACGCAGAGGTTAACAACTGGGCCGTGAGCCATGTATTCAAAGCAGCATCTCCTGAGATGAGGTCAGATCAATACGGGGCAGAATTCTAATTGGTCCCCCACTCGGAATAATTCCGGAGAAGATGCACGGCTGGAGGCCAGAATGTTCCCCAGGTGCTCAAAGAATGCAATAACAGAGTTCAGCCTTCAGAAATAAATAAACTATTTGCTGCCTCATTCATTCTGGAAATGAGGTGTGATATGTTTCCATGGCAATGTTGTGTATGGCGTTTCATTGTCATGCATCATTGTCAATTTATAGAAAATAACTCTGCTGCCCTCTAGTGGATACATGATACAAGTACATAATTTCTGGTTTTTAGTTTCTTTTTAAACTTGTATCTATATATATATTTTTTAATCTTTCAAAACAGTGACATGTTTTACACAAGAGCTAACAAGTGAAATGTAAAATATCTGGCAGACTAAAATTAAAAATAGGAACACATGACTAATACAGATCAGCATAATCAACTTCAATCCATACAATTATATTTGACATCATTCTTTAATTTTGCAAAAGAAATCAAGAGCAGAGACTCATAATTATAAGAATGCAAAAAGGTTTCTGTTCCAAAACACATCCTTCATATTTTTACAGTAGAGATTTATGGCTTGAAGGGGAACTGAACGGCACCCTCCATCATTTTACACCTGGGACATATTGAAGAAGCAGATATGAAGATCAAAGTTTTAATGTGAATTAGCTGATACCAACTATTAATTGAACAGATATTTACACTTTACAGACTCTTTACAGGATCTTCATAAATCATGGAAGCACTCTTCAGTTTACAGAATTATTCAAAGATGCACCAGTTTGGATGACAAATGTCTGTTTGCTTAATTATGGATATAATTTGGATTCAAAATGCCTTTATTATATTTATATTATCTTATACTATTCACAGGAATTTTCAATGGGTAAAATTTCTTAATGTTACATGAGCAGCAGATTAAAGGTCAGAGAATAACATGCAATAGAATATATATAATTCAAGGACAGTAAATAAATATAATGATTTTAAATAGAGTGTTTTGTCTTCAGCGGTGTTTCAGTCCGGTTAGAAACACTTCAAAACTGCTCCGCTATCTGATTGGACAAAGATCGAGTTGCTGAATCTGATTGGTCCATTCTCGTTCGTCTCTGTAACTATTCCGACTAGAAACACGGTCCTTTGAAAGCGTGACACCAAAACAGTTGATTCACTGTTTTGATTCTTTTTTATATAACTAATTCTAAAGTAAATCTAAACTGGTGTAATTGACGTTGAACCAGTTGTGAAGACGGAATGTTTTGCTTCTGTTGCTGATGCTCCTTTGTTTTTTGAAGGTAATTTCTTCTCCCCGTCATTGTGTGCTAGCAGGTTTGCTAACATGTTAAAGACGTGAAGCTTCAACCTCGCTGCTGCCTTTAGCTCAAAGATAAAATGATGTTAATATTGAGTCAGTGTGGCTGACTTCTCTTCTAACGGTAACACTTACTGTGTTTATTTGAGTTATTATCTAGCGTTTTATGTGCGTTTTGCAAAATGACATCTGTTGTGGCTAATGCTAGCTGGCTAATGATGCTCACATCACTGCAGTTCATTTGAAGGGGATTAGTTGTAGCTTGTGGTGATACTGCTATAGCTAAACCATGGACTAACGATTAATGTCGACTTTGTTATGTTTGATTTAATTATTAATTCATTCATCAATATGTATTAATAAGATCGAGATACAATTTACTATGAGAAAAACGCACCTAGACGAGTCAGTCACACAGACACGTTAACAACAATCACAAGTTGTAATTTTTAGGATTGTAATAATAGTAACGGTTTAAATCCTTTAGAACAATCAGTGTCTCTAACTTCATTTTATGTTGCTCTTTAGTCAGTGAGGTTCATAGTCCCAGTGCTGTGTCTCAGTTTTTTTCTTCATCAGTTTGTGTTTCCCTCCCATGAACCCGAACTGTAAACCTAAAACCCTTAACTGAACCAGGTATCACTACCAACAATACTCTATGTTAGCCCCAACTGTAGAAGGCAGTATTTTGGGGAAAACTATTCATAAATGGACTGTGACACAAGATTGGAAACCAGTGTTCCTCCTTTCAGAGTTGGTAGCATGCACTTGTAAATCTACTTGATCTGGCTTCGCTGTCGGTGTCAAACTTTTGGATACAAGTTAAAGGCTTTTCTAACTTGTTTATTTTGTCCACAGTTATGTCTTTCCATCCGGATCGAGGGGGTCCCAGGGGAGGAATGCCCCCAGGACAGCACGGCTCCCCTCAAAACTACCGACCCACCAACCTGAGGCCCCCACCTCCTCAGCCTCCTGTTCCCCCATACCACTATGATCCTCAGACTCCTCCCAGCTCAGCCTACCATGGAAACAGCGGATACATGCCTCCACACTCTGACTTCATGCAGTACCCTCCACCAGCACCGTCCCAGACTCCCACTCCTCTTAACCAGTGCCCAGTGCGCCCACCTTTCCCCAAGCCCCCAGGCCGGCAAGGCTTCCCTGAACCCCCACCTAACTTTCCACCTCCTCCCCTTCCTAGCTCCACAGGCGGTCCCACACCAGGGTCCCAGGTGTCTGCTCAGAATGCCTACCACCCTTACATGATGCCACCTGTGCCCCCACCACCATTACCCCACCCACCCATGCCTCCTCCTATTGCCTCCCAGTCAATGAGCTACCACCCCCAGTACTCCATGAACTACCCCCATCCTCCTCACCCTCCATTCCCGCCTCCCACCTTCAACCCCGGCTACACTCAGAGTCCCAGCTCATTCAAACCAGACCACAGCTTCAGGCACGGGGGGCAGTACAAGTATGAGAAGCCCATGGACAACAGGAGGTCTCCAGAAAGAGGGTATCGTCACGATGACCACAGACAGAAGGGTTATGGCTACAGTAGCCATGGCGATAAGCATAAAATGGAATTTCCTGGAGAGAGGAAGGACCGTGGGAGGAGTCCAGACAGGCGTGGCAGGCCAGAGGGTGGACGGTACAGGTCTGAGTATGACAGAGGACGGACTCCCCCCCGACACCGGAGCAGGGATCGTAGCAGGTATGAATATAGCAGGACCTCTCCTGAATAAGATCAATCTGTGAAATTGTTTTTTCTGTGACTTGTGTGTGTTTTTGTCCACAGGGAGAGATATCGCCACAGAGAAAGTCGGCGATCCCAGTCACCCGACAGGCACCGGAAGAGGCCTCGAAGGTACACATGTAGTCTATTGTTTGTTTGTTTTGACTCTGGTTCGTCTCACAGCCTTTCTCACACCTTGTGTATTTTAGTGTCCGTGTATTGTGCACACTATATTCATTTATTTATTTATTTTGAATCTGTGTTTTGCAGTCGCTCCTCAAGCAGAGACAGGAAACGTGGTCGCTGGGAGGAGGAGAGAGACAGAAGGTCGGAGAGCTCCTCCGGCCTGAGCAGAGAGCGCAGCTACTCCTCCGTCAGGAGCAGAGAATCTGATGAGGCCTTCGCTGACAGAGACCGAGAGCGAGAGAGGGAACGGGAGAGAGAGAAGGAGAAGGAGAAGGGTGATGATGAGAAAGAGGAAGAAGAGCTGCTGAAACCTGCCTGGATCCGCTGCACACATGCTGAGAACTACTACTCCAATGATCCCATGGACCAAGTGGTACTGTTGGCACTTTGTCTTAATTATCTTTATCCTTCTTCAGTTGCTAATTGTTTGTAGTAATATCTAATTGTTCTTATACTCTTTGCACCCTTTTGCAAGAGTTTCAGAGTCCGTAGACATACAATGTCCTTACCCGCAGTTTGTTTTCAATAGATTAAACAGCAGAATGACTCATTTTAAATTAAATTGAATTCAGTGCAGTTAACACAGTGCCCATTAACGCTGAGCACAGACTTGCCTGATGTTGTTTCTTCCTGCTGACTGGCAGAGGAAACTTTCCTAATCTCCTGTCTGCCATTTTATCAATTTTATCTGGTGGTGGTGCTAAAGAGTTGGATTAGCTGCTCGCCAATGCCAATACTGTTTCTGGCCTTTCAGTTAATAGCAAGCACTCAAAGGATGCCTTAGTCGCCCCTTTGCAAATCACCACCTGCCCTCTCAAATGCTTTTCTAAAGTCTTTGGATCTTTTGGATAGTGTCAACTCCTTTTTCTTCTCTAAAACTGTGACCTTTACCGGTAGTCTCTCAATGCTTGCTTCATGCTGTCATCAGCTACTTTTTTTTGCCACAAATTACCCATTCTGACCCGTCTTTCAATAAAACCAAAGTGAAGGTAAATGTCAAGATGGAGACCCACTTTATTTCTTTGCTCCTCCATGAACAGATTTAGTGCTGTTGCCTCTCTGTCTTTTCTGCTGTGATGGTGAGGACACTACCTGTGGGAGCTGTGCCCTGTTTCCACTGCACGGTTCAGCACGACTTGACTCACTCTTTTTTTGGTTTTAGTTTGTCAAAAAAAGTTGTGGATAGTACCTGGTGCCTTTTGTTAGTAAGGTTCCAAGATACCTGACCTGATACTAAATGGTGGAGTGAAAACATTGCAGACCATCGACTGGTCAAAGAGAATCGTCACTTGTGAAGCATGGACATCCTCCACACAGACTGCAGTTTTTTATTCACTTGACCAAGACTTTAAAAAATAGCAGCCTGCAAAACCAGGTTGTAGATGTTCCTCTGTTTGGTAGCAGATGATAAGATCTTAAAAGAAAAGGATGTCCTCCTTTGTGTGTTTGTTAGAGGTGCAATGGATCATAAAACAAACAGTTCAGATCGTATCATGGTTTGGAATCATGCATCAGATCATGTTTCAGAAAAAAGGGTCAGGGTTAATTTGATATAAAAATGTGCTGCCTCTCTCTTTCTGTAGTCAATTCAACTCAATTCAGTTTAATGCAAAGAGGCTTTTTGGCATTGGAAACAGAAGTTTGCCAAAGCAATGCTGCAACATGTTTAAATGAATGTTCTGTATTAATGTACAAAACATATTGTGTATTTTTGTGTGATTGACACTTGACTGTGGTCTTGCACATTGTCCTGGCCACACCACTGTCTGAGTGGGTAACATCATGACTAACAGCCTATCAACACTGAAGGCAAGCATGTCCAGTTTCCCAGTTATATCACTGAAAATGCCTGAAGTCACATTCTACTGGATTTGACTCAGTGGAAGTCAGTCACTGCTCCTGAACCCAGTCACTGAGCTTCAGAGTCAAACACAGCTCTCTCTTGTCTTGTCTGATCTTTCACTGCAGCTCTGCATCTATTACTTTAAAAAGTCTTATCTGTCCTCCTTCTATTTGATGTTTGTTTTTAAATGTGTTTAGGGCGACTCAACTGTGGTGGGGACCAGCAAACTGCGGGACCTGTACGAGCGCTTTGAGGAGGAGCTGGTGAGGAGACAGGAGAGAGCTAAGGCTGCTCGACCGAAATGGGACCCGCCCAAGACCAAACTGGATGAGGATCCAGGTGAGTAGTCCTGCACAACTATTTGGGTATAATCATGTGGGAACATTTGTGAAATGTCACATAGTTTTTTTGAATACGACAAGTCGGTGCAAATAGTAGCTGTGACTACGATGAAAAAAGCCTGTAATGTAAGTTGTTCTGGATAAGTGCAACGACTAAATAATGATACGTAACCAGTTAATACATCTGTTGACAATCTTTTGTAATTGACATGCATACATACTCGCAGCCTTCTCAGCAGTGCATTAGGCTGAAGTTCAGTGTTCACGATGTTATCTGCAGGACTGTCAGCTTCACTGTCTCCTTCAGCACTACCATAATAGAAATCTCACTCAGGGAGATCTCATTTGCTAAACAAGTTGCTCCAGGCACCGACTTCACAATCAAGCACTCGAGTTAAGACACAGATAAGAAGTGAAGACTTTGCTTAGCTAAGAAGCACAAACTGTTCAGCTGGCTGCTAATTAAAACCCTCGTTTTGGTGCGACGCTTCTGTTTGGTGACGAGTGTGAGGGGAAATAAAGAAAACATGAGTGCCAGATGTGGCCACTGGTGACTGTGCTGCTCTTTTCATCTCTCTGGTGTTTAAGTCTGCAGTTGGCTCGAGAAATCTGAAACTTTTCTGTATCACCAGCATTGTGTGGATAATCACTCCTGTAGCAGTACACACAGTTTAAAAGCATTTTGACAGATTGCTTTACTGAGACTTTGTGTTTTGTAATACTTTGTGAGGCCGCAGCTGAGCAGGGGAGCTTAACCACTCGACCGGCTCCGGCTCACCGAATTATTTCTCGGCCTTTAGCTCTATGACGTTCTAATGATTAAAGACCTTTTTGCACTTTCGCTTTCAGACGACAGCAGCAGTGAGTCAGACTGTGAGTCAGATGCCGAAGGAAGCACCTGCTCCAGCAGCTCTGACTCAGAGGTTTTTGATGTCATTGCTGAGATCAAGAGGAGGAAAGCTCACCCCGACCGCCTGCACGAGGAGCTGTGGTACAATGACCCAGGGCAGGTTGGTCTCCCCCTCTGTCTTTTCTGACATTTATTATGTTACAAAACCAAAATCTTTGTTCGTCTCCATTTGTTTTTTTGTCCTACACTGATCTTCTGTGATTCTGTACAGGTCTGACAAAGTGTTTGAGCAGTGAACAGTGCTCATATCAAGTCTAATAAACCCAAATATATGATGTAATGCACTTCAGATGAATGAAACCTGCCGCCCAAGGATTCAAACACATAATTAATTCCACAGTAGAAAGTAGAAAAAACAGTTTTTTCTACTTGGCAACAACTAAAACCATCACTGAATCAGGGCACCATTTATTGTGTTTGGATACCAATTAAATCTCTAGTGGGACAACAAACAAAAACCTATAAGTCTGTTGCCGCCATGCTTATAAAATGAGGAATCTTTATGTCAGCTGGTAACTAATTGTAAGTAAATAAAGTGAAGAAAATTGGTTTGAGGTTATTTAGAAACAGTACCATGATCATTGGTTTGTCCAGCAGAGGGCACTGACAAGCTTATTATAACACTCTAAATGTCCAGACTGGTATGTATCTTGGCTACAGCTCCTTAAAAAACCAAGTGATTCTTCTTCAGGATCACACAGAATTTACAGTATATTAATGAGATACATGTTGGTTTTTCTGATTTCTATAGAAAAATATGATTATAGAATCTAAGCTTTAAAACCTAAAGTAACACTGAAAGATGCGTCTCTGCCCCGTAAAGCAAGAGCTTGTGCAGATAATGATGTAAATCTTCAGTATTTTCCCACTCTTAATGTGTTTGCAACATTATTTGATTGAAGGCACCAAGTTCAGGTCCCACATTGGCAGATCTGCAGCTGACAGTTGTCTATAAGATGTCAAAAATAGATTTGAAAATGCTCATCATAATTTCCCAGAGCCCAAAGTGACGTCTTCAAATTTGCTTCCTCTGTCCAACCAACAGTCCAAAACCAAAAGAAAGACTGAAACGATTCATTGATTATCAAAAAAAAATTCCTTTCGATTGACTAATAGGTTCATCGATTGATCATTGCAGCTCAACTCTGGGAGGTTTTGAAGTCGTTCTAGTAGATATTAGAAATCGCTTCCTTCAGTAGATGAAGCAGTTTGTGACATCTAACTGTGTTACAGGAAGAGTGGTTATTGTTGTTGAAGAGTTTGTTCTTTAAATTAGTATAATTCCAGACAGGACGACTTAAAACTCCCGTGGAGGAATAAAGGTCAGGAGTGTGCAGGAGTGCAGGTTTGAGATGTGGAATGTTCTGCGGCCTCTCTGTGCTATACATGGCAAGTGAAGCAGTTGTGTCTGATTTTCCTAATTTCTTTCTGTCCAGATGAATGATGGTCCCTTGTGTAAGTGCAGTGCCAAGGCCAGACGTACAGGGATCCGCCACAGCATCTACCCGGGGGAGGAGGTATGACACGCCGTGAATAAATCACCCTTTCATAACCTTGCACAGAGGGGCAAGGACATTATTCCACTCAGCCTAAATGTATTCTCTGTACAGTGGCTATTTTCCATTGTATTAAAGGGACAATAAGATTTTATCATCCCAAAGAACCAAATGATGATATTATATCTGTATATCAAAGACAGGGGAGTTCATCTGTACCAGTGGCTCATTGATTGTCACCTGGATGCATCTTCAGCTGACCACTGTTGGACTTTTAGGAGACAAAACAGAAAATCGTCCTTGTGTTTGTTACAGGTCTGATATTGTTCCTGTATTAGAGATTTCTAAGGAACCTATTTACATCTAAGGAGCAATAGAGGCTTGTTTCCGAGGCGAAGTCGATCGGGGTTGCTCCCTCTCCTTATGGCTGCCTGTAGAGATCAATGAAGGTCATGGATTTCTTAATGAGTGTGTATTTTCCTCGGCTGTAAATTAACATCACCTCCAGACGAGTGCTTGTAAATGTTGGCTATGGTCGATTTCTTTTTTTTCCAGCAGTGCTTTTTCAAGTATTTAAGCATCATTTTATAACTTACAAAATCTATTTGAGTATAAATGAACAGAGCTTTGACCCTTTGTTAGTCGATTAGTTGATTAATTGCTCGTCACAGTCTTGGTTGACCTGGAAATTGTTGGTCAATTAGTTGCATTGTATGACTTTATGCAGTGTATAGGACATGTGACTGTACTCATTAAGGATGCCAATTAGGTTTTTAGTCATCAGGCATTAATGGCAATTGTTACTGTTTCGTTTTCACGTCTTCACTAATGAGCAAAATTTAGATTCTACAAAATCCTTTTGCATGATTTCATTATCTGTATAGGAACAAGAATACTGGAGAAATACTATACATTTGTGCTTATTAAGTGTTTGGTGGAGGAAATCCTTTGGTTGTTCGTCGGATATAATTGGGGAGAATCCTAAAAATGTAAAAAAGGGCTGGTAGGTAAACAGGAAGTGAGTTTCCGTATCTGATCTGTGTCTCTCACATGGCGCTCTCAGGTGTAACCAGCACAATGTAAGAACAGAGCATCAGACACACGTCAGTTATTGAGCTTGTGTCTCTTTCAGTCGGTGAAACGATGTCGTGCCATGAACAACAACGCTGGAAAACTGTTTCACTACAGGATCACTGTGTCTCCTCCCACCAACTTCCTGGTACGACTGTCTCTTTTGTCGAGATCCAAAATGGAGAGAAGTTACATTTACTAAAGTGTCACATTATACAGCAGAATCCGTGCCATTAATTCTTGATTTCTCTTCATTCTTCAGCCCGTATTGAGTTTAATATAACGATTTTCTCTTGTGTTTAATACATTTTTCTGGCAGGAATCACTGTATATTTTCACAGCACCTCAGCTGCTCAGTGTTTGAGTGCTCCTGCTGTTTTGTGTTTCAGACTGACAGGCCGACAGTGATCGAGTACGATGACCACGAGTACCTGTTTGAAGGCTTCTCTCTTTTCTCCCACACACCTCTCACCAACGTAAGCCTGCTTTGAGTTGTTAACTGAATAGGCAATGAGCCATTAATTTTACACCACTGAACAGTTTGACAGTGCATCACACTGTACAGCCATTTCTCCTGCTGTGCCTGTTTTTTATATTTTATGTCAACTTTGTGATTTTTTTCCCTCCGTTTCTTTTCTATTGTGTGTTTGGGGCCAGATGTCACACTGACTTTTTTTGGCTATGTCATTCGAAGGAGTCAAATTAAACCTCACATAGGTGAAGCAAAAAAAATACAGGGCTGCTTACGAGTGTTATATAAACTTATAAAAGACATTTTACCACCTGGATAGGAACGGTGCAGACGAAGATAAACTTTCACTGGTCTGTTCTGGTGGATTGTTTCTGTTAGTTTTACTTCAGCGTCATGATAAATCGAGAAAAATTATATCGGAATGATATGATCATGTATTAAAAAATTCTCTAGTTTATATAAACAAACCTTAAAAAACATTGACACACCATCAATCCTCCCTGACACCTGCACACGGCCGTCAGTAGTTATACTCACTTTTTTTAGTTCGGACATGTCAGTTGGCTTAATTTTGATTTGGTTTGACTTTAGTGTCAGATTTCTCTCTGATGTTACTTGATAAGGTCAGATTCATTCATAATGACCAAACTTAACTGATAAGATCCAGGATGTCCGATTCCTTGTTAATTCCAAATAAACTGTTGTTGTTTTCTTTTAAAAACAGCTTTTAATACAACCCCAATTCCAAAATTCATAAATTAATGTATTTAATGATTGATCTCATCAGCGTCTTTGATTTTTTTTTTAAGTATCATCTTATTCTGAATTTAGTGGCAGCAGATCGTTTGGAGGTGGTACAGCAGCAACAAAAGCTTTTTTAAAATTGGGCTTGTAAATTTGTCATATCATATATATCTCATCATATTATACAAATATTCTCATTAATAATCTCCTCTCAGCTGTCTAATCTGGTCCTGGTATTCAGCCCACGTCTGCTGTGTGAGCCTGCCTCCTGTGTAAAGATGGGCTCATAACCTCTCTCCATACATTATTTGACCGCTGCTCAGTCAGCTCTGCGCCGGCCACGTACGACCCCCATCCTCCTCCCACGTGTCCGTTCAGGCAACACATATAATTTAGGTCAGCGTTTGAGTGAAAAATCCCCTCCTCCTTTAACTCCACTCTCCTCAAAAATAACTTCAAATCGGCTTTTGGCTCCGGGTCGGCTTCTTTGTTGCCTGGGCAAAGTGCTCCTCTGGCTGCGCTGACCTTGTCGCCGAGTCCTCTCCCTCAATTCTGAAGGCCCATCAGTGACTGTCAAACATTAGAGAGGTCGTGACTTAAAAGGGCCGTCTCTCTTTCTGCAGCCGTTCGAGCCGTGCGCCTGACTTTTATCCCAAGGAGGAAGTTTAAAGGGAGCGAGGAATCGATAGGGGACCACCAAACCCCATTTCTTGAAAATGTGGTTCAAAGTGTGAATATTTCTGCGTCTCGGTACACGTGTGTGCTTGTGTCCGTCGGTGTCTGCGCGCGTGTGTGTGTGTTTTTTTTTTTCCCTCATGTTTGAATAATAAACGACTTGGTCAATATCCGTCTAGCTTGAAAAGAGCCCCGAGGATTAGGCGTGATTTGAACTGGATAATTTAAGCAGCCCTTGTTAAAAGCCGGGGTAAACGCTTCGTGGCAGTGTGGGGATTAGCATGGTGATATTAGCCTCCTGCTAGTTAGCCGCCGGGGTGGGCAAGAATGAATGTGGCTCCCAGGTTAATCTCTTAAAATGGACCCCCGCGCTCTGACAACAAAGACCGTGTAACTGGGGAGATTAAACACAGAAGAGTGGGCTTATCTATTTAGCGAGATTTTACTTAGTTCATTTTCAGCAGTGTGTGTGTGTGTGTGTGTGTGTGGAGGCATGTGATCTGTGTGTTTGCACATGTCTGGACTTTTTAATTGACCAAAAGCTTGTGCATGTTTTAAACACTTTACAGAGAGTTTCAGTGTGATTTCTTCAGCCTACATACTTTTTCTTTACATGCACGTGGCGGCGTCGGCCATTTTGGACGAGCTCCACAGAAGAGATGAGGTTTTAATGAGTTTCCTTGAAAAGCTGTAACCTCTGCCTAACGCCATGGTAATGAGTCGGCCTGTCCTTTCTTCTTCTCGTCCTCTCTTCCTTTCATCATCACAGATTCCATTGTGCCGTGTGATCCGCTTCAACATAGATTACACCATTCACTTCATAGAGGAGATGACACCGGAGGTCGGTAAAACCCCACTTTATCTCCCCGCTCTTTTCTCTCCCCTTTCTCACCCCTTTTTGTTTTTATCTCAAACGGCTGAGACTGAGCACGGCTGAGCCACATGTAACCCTCACACCTCAGTGCCTGGGTGAGCCAAGGTGCTAATCCTTGTAGAAGAGGCAAAGAGACTCTTTGTAACCTGCGCAGGTTGATTACACCGATAAGGTGGCTTATGCGATAAAGTTAGAGGACTGGATTTACTTATCTGTCATATCTACATTAAGGTGCTCTTATGGCAGTGTTGCAGCTCTTTTTTTTGTGGAGTCTGCTTGTGGTGTATGCTCACATAAGGCCGCCTTCAAACACTGCCTCTCTCCCGTGTCCAGAACTACTGTGTCCGAGGCCTGGAGCTGTTTGCCTCCTACTTGTTCCAGGACATTCTGGAGCTGTATGACTGGAACCTCAGAGGTACGACTCCCAAACTAAGGGCTGTGTTGACATGCAGATCACATGGCAGATTCATGATTCACAAATGCTCATGCTTGGTGATGCTCAGGTCTCAAATATCATAGTGAAACATGTCGAAATAATTTAAAGGAAATATTCTTAAATCACAGCTCCTGGTCAACTCTTCAATCTCCATTTCTGATATGCATCATCATTGTTTTATGGGAAAGTCTTATGAGTCTCACATTGTTTGAATATACATATTAAATTAATCTAAATTGCTGTAGTACTCAGTTAAATGCTTGAATAATTGTATATTAATTAACCTTTATTTTAAGTAATATGTTAGCAACTTTTTGAAAGAGCACTTTTCAAACCAGCAGTTACAAAGTGATTCGCAGTAGATAATAAACATGCATAATAGCACACAGCATGAAAACAGAAGAAAAATTACACGTACATAGCATGAAAACAGCAAGTAAAAATGTATGTTTCTAGTCTCCCTACTCGTATTAGGAACAGAAACTGAACCATCTTAAATGGTTTTAAAATACTGTCAGAGGTTATCTCATTCGTTACATTCTCATTTCTTTAGAAAAAGGTTGAAATGTGGTCAGTATTCTAGCATATTCCACCTATTGGAGAAACAATGAGCAGCAGAAATGTGTGTAGAAAGTATCTTAGGTTTCTCCTCAGAGGCAGGACTGGCTTATTATGACATTATGAATTTAGCCTCCACAGTCATAGAACATTTACAGTAGTGAACATCTTGTTTCACTTTTACAGTCACAGATGAGATCAAGAAATTTTGAATTGATTCTTAACTGTGGTAAAATTGTCAAGCAACATCACTGTGATCATCCTTTCAACCAGGACTGGACACGCCTAATCTTAAACGTGTGTGAAAACCTTGTTAGATTTTATTGAAGAGGTTGTTTTCTGCTCGAGCAAACGGCAAAAAAAAAATTCTCTCTGCTCTTCCCTCCAGGTCCTGAGTTTGACAATGAGGCGTCTGGATGCCAGCAGTTCCATTTCATGCCCCGGTTTGTCCGATTCTTACCCGGTAAGATTAGCAAGCTACAAAGAGCTCCTGCTTTCCTCTGCTCTTTGTCTCCCTCTGCTGGTCAGTGACGACACAGCTCGCAGGGTAAAACAGGCGACAGGAAAGAAAAAGGAGCCGCCTGTCTCCAGTAGTGTCTACTCCAAACACTCCTGTACAAGCTGGTGTTCACACTCGTGGTGTGTTCTCTGAAAAATGGGTCCTGAGCTGCTGCGTAGCTGCTTGGTGTTCATCTTTGATACACATGATGGTGCTGGTGCACTGTGATATTGCCTCAGTGTTTGTTATGACAGCCGTGCCACCTACCTTCTTTCCATCAAAAAACAATTTCTCTCCCAGCTCTCCCAATTTAGTCAGCTACAAACACTTATGCGCCTCTTTTACAAAAGCACACACACACACACACAAAAAAAGCTGCCCTGTGCAATGTTTCTGATGTGATCTGTAAAGAGAAAGCGAGTGAGAGGAGACAGGGAGTTACAGTGGGAGCGTTATGAAAGTTACAGTGAGAGTGTGTGGGTATGCATTTGTCACTGTCTTAATGCATTTCCAGGACTGAGAGGGCAGCACATTTCTGTTCCTCTGTCCACGTGAACAGTCATGATTGGAGGTCAATCAGTTTGCATGAGAGTCTATTAGACCTCTGTTTGACCTGGTAGATCGAGCGCTTGTGCCTGCCTGTGTTTCTCTGTGTGTGACTGTGTCTGCTCATTCCACATTTTAATGTTATTCCATTGTCATTATGTGCCTTCACGTACTGTAAAGCACCCAGCCTCGTGTCAGCGCCTCCCTTCACCTGTGCATTTCCCTGAGCAGTGTTATTGCGATGCATGGGGACATTTTCACACTATGCAATGCTGGTTCAAAAACTCTTGAGTTGGCAGAGGTGAGGCAGGGCGAGACGCTTGTATGGAAACAAAGAATTTCTCCCAACATCAGCCTTGATTTTGAGCCAAGGATTTTTAGCAGGCAAAGAATACATTGTATAGAAACATTTTCCCTTGTGGAAAATGTCACAGCTTGTTTAATACCACGAACTGTAGCTACAAAAGACTGAGATTTTTGCATTTCGTTTCAATTAACTGCAAATCCCTGGCGAGCTGCTTACTTTGTGGCGGTGTTTCTATGCCTCCCTCTGTACATGCTTTCATTTCTGCTGTGTATTTATGTTGATTAATTGTCTTAGATGGCGGGAAGGAGGTGCTGTCCATGCATCAGGTGCTGCTCTACCTGCTGCGCAGCAGCAAGCCCCTGGTCCCCGAGGAGGAGATTGCAGACATGCTGCAGTGGGAGGAGCTGGAGTGGCAGAAATACGCGGAGGAGTGCAAGGGCATGATCGTCACCAACCCAGGCATGGTGAGGCCTCAGCGTCACCGTTACGACAGGAGGTGGCCTTGTCTGCCGTTTCAAGGGCAGCCGTCGCCCCCAACCTCGACACTGCAGGAATAAGGCTGCTCCTGTTAGCCTGTGACATGAGCAACCTCACCTATTATCCCCAAGGGCGTTCGCTGTCATCGACACGATTCAGACCGAAGCTTTTATGTCACGATGAAGTTGGTTAACCTTCTTGTCTGGCCCATATTTTAAAGGATGTACAGTAATTGTGTCTGGGTAAAGGTGAGGATGTCATTGCTAGCTAAAAGGTTGCATATGAACAGTGAATGTGATTGTGTAACCTTTGGTGTAGGTGAGTTATTGAGTCAACTGCTGTGGCAGGGCTGATTTTTTTTGCTGTCATGGTTTCCAGATAGGTGGGTGTATAATAGTCTTCCATCCCCACACTCAAGTTGAAGATTGCTCTGTCAGTCAAACAAAGCCTGTTAAAAAGGTCATATATAGAGACTCAACCTGTTTTAGTGAAAATAGCACTATGGAGGCCAGTGGTCAACAGTGGCTATCTTCTTTGTCACTCCCAAGGTTTTTTATAGTGAATTTAGTGGTTTGTTTACAATTGAAACCAGCAGAATTGTCTTTCCCAGTCCCAAACCAGTTTGAGGCCAAATTACTCCCAGGTGTTGTTCCCATGATTTATAGCAGCTTCATCTGATAAATATTTGCTTTATAGATTCATATATGAGTTGCTGTTTCCATTAATCCATTTAGTCAGAAAATAGTAAGAAATATTTTTGAAAATACCAATTATATCAAGCCCCAAATAAAAGTTAAAATTACACCTTTTGTCCAACCAAAACTCAAAGATACTCAATTTACAATGATGCTAAACAGAAAAGCAGCAAAGTCTCATGATTCATGATTTGAATGATTGTCCAATTATCAAAATAGTTTCTGAGTCATTGGCTAATTATAGTTGCACCAAACGATGGTGATCAGAACATTCGGATTTGGTGAAGAAATGTGTTCTTGGAGTGATGGAATTAAGAAACACACAGTAGCTGATGCTCTGTAATCAATAAAATCAGCGAAACTTGAAAGAGCTGAACCCAGTCCATACATGCTCCTACCCGCTGTGATATGTCAAGGTCACACGTACGGCTCCAAATGAAGGGGACTCAATCTCGCCCAATCAAACAAGCCATGCTCGAGTGATTAGTTCCCACAGTGGCATGGTCGACAAATGAGGGCACGAATGTCATCAAGCTTCAAACAAGCATTAATGCATAGGTAAAGAAGCAGCGTACAGTATACATAAATTAGCATTTAGCGTGTATTTGTGTCTGGCTTGTAAACAGGGCAATCATCAGACCTTCCATCGGGCCAATCAAACCCAATTATGTTGCTTTAAAGGCAAAATCAAAGTTGTCTGGTGACCTCTTGCTCTCAAATCAAAGTTTGTATGCAGGCTGTGACGAGCGAGCGCGGCTAATGTCAAGGTGAGCCCGAGCCTCGAGCCATCTGCCGCGCAGCTCATCGCGCCTTATGCTACAGCTCCTTCCTCTGATCTCGCAAAATGCCTGACAGGCTAACTGTGATTTGGGAGTCAGCGGAGGACATGTTGCTTGTCAATCTCCTCCCCGATAAGAGTGTCAGAAGTTAGCTCGCCATCCCTGACATCACTTTATCATTGTCGCGCGCACGCTACGAGCCGAATCTCTCATTACATCTGTGACAGACGACCCTTATGGCGTGGATTATTTGTTATTTCTCATATTGGTAGCAGATGATTGAATGACGGCTGCCTTGTAGCTGTATGAATGTTTACTGTATCGTGACTTCTTTTTCGCCCGTAGAAACCGAGCTCAGTGCGTATCGACCAACTGGACAGGGAGCAGTTCAACCCAGACGTCATCACCTTCCCCATCATCGTTCATTTTGGGATCCGACCCGCTCAGCTCAGCTACGCCGGAGACCCTCAGTAAGCTCACACACACACACACACACACACACACACACACACACATACATACATACATACATACACACACACACACACATACACACACATATACACATACACACATATACACATACACACATACACATACACACACACACACACACATACACACACACACACACATACACACACACACACACACACACACACACATACACACACACACACACACACACACACACACACACATACACACACACACACATACACATGCGTAAATGTCCATCACCCATCCAAATACAGATCCTCCTCCCTCTCGCCCGCTGTGTGTCGTCTCCCTCGTTCCCTCAATCCTCATTCACCGCCGCTCTCCCAGGACACTGTGACGGCAGAATCCTTCGTGTCGCACGCCGAGGAGGACGAGAGCGGCGCATGTCAAAGAGGAGGGGAGGTGTGAAAGTACAGGGGAATAGAAGGATGAGAAAACGAGTGGCGTGACATTTTCACATGCGTCGTCACGGGTCCCAGGTTTCCGCTGGGTGCCTCCGCCGTGGGAGCCGCTCTGGGTTTATGTCTCGTGAATAGTAATGCCACACGCAGACACCACGGGGCTGCAGCAGGGAATACTGTACTGTGCTGCTGCATAATTAACAAAAGCAGTGTATTAGATCATCTGAGCCGCGGTCTCCGAGGCGTCGGGAGAGACGCGACAACACCACGCCGAGCACCAATCAGAAGTCGGTACACGACTCGCTCTCTGCGCTCTCACTCTAAATTTAAACCTGTGGATTTCTTTTTGAAGTCAAATATCTGGCCTCACTCACAACAGTCAGGAGGAGGGTGCGGGAGGAAAACGCCAGTGATGAAGACGCAAACAAGAGGATGATCATTAGGAAATCCATTTAGGCAGAACTAGTTTGCTTCCTTCCTCTGACTAATGTCCCCTCTCCCCTGCCGCTACATTTTAGCCGCCTGTCCGCTGAGCTCTTTCATCCCTGTGCACCCTGCTGCCATGTCAAACTTCTCAAAGCACCAGACAACGACAAATTTATGGATGGACCGGGACATCATTAGCTGATGCAGAAACGAGTAGTGAGAGACCAGTGGAAAGGATTTCCTACCACTGCTAATGATGCGTGTAGCGAGGGCAGGAGTCGGTGTTGATTGCGGCGGCGGCGGCAATGCCACAGAGAAGGGAGCCTTGGACACAGCAGCAGCATATATTAACTCAGGAGACTGAAGAAGCTGTGTTAGTCTTCCTTTCACGCTGCCCGCTGGACGCGTCTGTGGTCGGGGGGGCCACCACTCGAGCTTCTCCAGCTCCATCACGGCCCGCTGAGGCAAGAATGATGACATGTCAGAGGTCAGGCAATGTAAAGAAAAGAGAGCAGGATGAAACGGGACAGACAATGCCTGCAAGAGATGGATGAAACAGCGGTGAAACATGATGGAAGGATTGAGGGAGGGAAGAGGATACGAGCGGCATGCCGAAACAAAAAGTGCAAACAAAATCCAGAGGAATGTAAGAGGCAGAAAAAGGAGGTTGAGACCATAGACTGTATAAAATATGGACGTAGTGTCCGTGACGTCACCCATAGGTTTCTGAAGAGCAAAAATGAAGCAAATCGTAGTGCGTAGCCATCTTGCTAGCCTACCTCCGGTTACTCCAAATATGGACAAAGAGGTGGAGCGAGGGCGGAGCTGAGGCGGGTCGAATGAACGCTATTGGCTGAAAAAAGCCGCTTTATTCGAAATAATCAAACTAGCTACGGCTAATCAGCTAGGTTAAATGCTAAATATCGTTGCTAGCCGGCTAACCCCATGACGATCTCTTTCCCAAACTCAGTGACTAGAATTAGCCGGGGTGACGCCCTTTAGACCGTCAGTGGCTAGTTGTCAATCAAAGTGGCGCCACTTAGATTGACAGCTATGAATTGTGCATAATGATGTATGCTGTATATTCTAAACGAACGCCTTATAAAAAAATTCGCCCCCCCCCAGAGTTGTCATGGAGTAGAAAAACAGCTTATGAGACTAGAGCCATGTTTGAACCAGGCTGTAAATATGTTTTTTTCTGTCGTAAAGTCGGACATTTTAACATGGGGCTCAAATGTAATTGACGCCCTTCTGCAGCCTGCTCTAGCGGTTATTGGAGGAACTACAGCTTTTTTGCACTTCCGCATTGGCTTCATTTTTCAGCGGCGGAGGTTGCCGCTTGGTTGAGACTAAGAGACAGACGCCCCCTTTCAGAAATAAATGTGCTGTCAGTTTAACATGTCGGCCTCAGTGGGTAAGACTCTCTTCTGTAAAAGTGGTGATGACAGTCTTACAGGGTTGGACCAAGTCAGATTCCTGTAACACCCCCAGTCTGGCTCCAGTTTGAAATGAACGCTGTCACATTTACGCCTCAGTAGCACATGTGGATTCAGAGTGGCAGGATCTCTCTTGTCTCTCACGAGATGGAAGTCGAGCACATAATTTACATACTTGGCTCTGATTGGGCCGTTTTTTTTTTCCCTGGCATTACCACTCAACTGGCGCACAGTGATGAGTGTGAGCGCCGTGTTTCCATGTATGATTTTCATATTGAAGCCCCCGTAGCTTGTTAAAGTTTTATTGCAGAGTTCAGAAGCTGTTGTCCTACGTTTTCCTTGACAGGAGCAGAAAACAACCATGTGCCTCCGTTTCGGGAGGAAAGCAAAATTGAAGCGATGTGCTGTCGTCAGGTCGTCTCTCCTGTGTGTCAGAGGGACATTTGCATGAATTTGAACCTTTGTGAACTTCTCCCACTTCATGCTGCTGTGCACCTTTTGATTGCATCCAGTCACGTTTGGAGTGTTTGAGTCTGTGTGAATGGGTGGTAACATAAGGGCGACAGCATAAAGGTAAAATAAGCAAAGAGAAATATTAAATATGCGCCATGTTCTCTTATGAACAGTGCAATAAATTTGTTCTCAATTAGCATTTGTCATGCACAAAATATGAAGTCGTGATGGAGCCGTTTCCAATTTCAAATCAATCTATAAAAAGGGTTGTGCAATATTTACATGACCAATATTAAAATAACATACAACATGTGAGCAAATTGGAATTTATGTCACGCTAAAAGTGGCAGAATTCTATATTCTATCTGATGTTGATGAGGACATTTATTAAGGTTGATCAGACTTGGAGAGAAGCGTCTCTCCCCCCCAACCCAAATATCGCAGGCACAGTAGTTCTATCTGTAATGGTCCTGTCATTTTTCAACAGAGCCGTTACAGAACATTTATGTAACAGACACATATGTTAGAATGGCAGAAGAAGTCATGACTGTCGCTGAAGCCAGCCATGCTGCAGATACCATGGCTGAGAAGGGCTGGAGATAGGAGACAGGAGAGACAGAAAGAGGCAGCATATGCTAATGAAAGCATGTGCAGGGAGTGGCGAGGGCCGCGGCAATGCTACCCTGAGAGCACACAGCGGATCTGTGGAAAGGTCATTGGAGCGGATTGGGGACGAGGGGGCCTCCCAGGCTGGATAGACTTTCTCTCTCTCTCTCTTTCTTTCTTCCTCTCTCTGTCTCTCGTCCGCTCGGGCTGCTTCAGTGCGGAGGTGGTGGTGAGCTGATAATCGAGGCGGTAAAGCCGTCTCATTCCCTCGTCTCAGTCTCTAATGAAGTCCCCACTATTAAAGCTCTATAATTCTTCTATTCCACAGTACACCCCCCCCCCCCCAACACCTCCCTCTTCTTCCTTCCTTCCTTGCTCCTCTCTCTCCTTCTCTCACTCCTTCTCCTTCTTTATGCCTCTCTGCCTTTCTCTCTGTCAATGTGCCGTCCTAGCCCCCGAACCCCCACCACCTCACCCCTCCATCCCACCAATCATAATTGAATAACTCTGGGTAAATGAGGAGAAAGTCTCCTGAATGGGAGCAGAACGGTCACACTCGGCCCTCAGTGCATCAATCAAGAGGTCTGATTGAAAAGAGAGGGGGAGAGAGGAGGGGGGGGGGGAGAAAGGGTAGGTGGTTAGTATGGTGGCTACATGTCACCTTGCCGATAACTCCCTGCCTCTTTTCACATGCAAATGAGAGCAAAGACAATGGGGGTTTTATAGAAAATGAGAATGAGGAGGTTGTGAGATAGCTCTGGAGTCATGTGTCAGGGCTGCTCAAATGTTTCACGACTTACAGCTTTTTACCAGGAAAGAAAATAAGGTGAAGTGCAAATCGTCAGACAGTGTATGTGTGTGTGTGTGAACCGCTGCTCCCGGTTCAAACGATGGACATCTGAAAGACAGAGAATCTTCTGTGTCCACTGCCGCTCACACACCAGCCGCTAATGCAATAACGGCCGCAGGCAACTGTTAAATTATGTTTAATATCAGGCGAGCTGCAGATGAAATATTGATGTGTTGCTGCAAAGCGGGAGAGTGAGGGGGGGGGAGATGGACTCCTGTCAGCCTGACACCTGCTTATTTACTGTTGGCAGGTACCAGAAGCTGTGGAAGAGCTATGTGAAACTACGCCACCTGTTGGCCAACAGCCCCAAGGTCAAGCAGATTGACAAGCAGAAGCTGACGCAGAGAGAGGTGAGTTGAAAGGGAGCGAACTCACTTTGATGATTTTTGTTTCCTTTGTCACACTCATATTTTAACATTGTCAGGTGGCCCTTTGTTTGTAATGTGGATGAGGTGCAGTGTGTTTTCAATTTAAATATTTTGGGAGCTCATTTCCTGCAGATATGAAAGGTTATGCTGAAACACCGGAGCACTTGCACACTCTGCAGAAATAAGAGATTCAAAGCCATTAATTTCAAAAGCGAAACTATTACCGTTACTATTATTCCTGCTGTGCGCGCTGATTCAAATGCTGCTTATCTGCTACTCACCGCTGGTCGTCATAGTTATTGCCTGAAAGTGACACAGCTTACCAAGGCAACGTTATATTTTGGTTTTGCCAAAAACACAACCTTAGTTTTGCACATGTATATTTTGTCACAACAGAAGAATATTTTAATATAGCATCCAGAAACCATTGCCCATTAGGACCATGTGCACAGGACTAGATGTGTTATTTCATCTTGAATTGAATTTCACATATATCATAGCAGTTGGTCTAACTTAACTCCAACCTTACCTTGAGTAACAGTCCAATTGTGCAGCCTTTACAAGCAACCGTTTCCTCATCACTATTCACCGAACCTTCACTGAGCAGTGTAGAGAAGTCAGAATGATTTTATTTTGCAGTTGGTATGAGGAATGTAGAGTATGATGTTTGGCCTTTGCCTCACACAGATCACACCATCCACTGCTGTTTCCTCTCTACCACTTTGAGACCTGTTCCCTCGGCGTGTTTCTGCAGCTCCGCTTCTCATGTAGCTCAGAAATATCACAGTTTGTTGGCTGCTTCTCCTTTTGTCTTTACTTCAGGTATAAATACTTTGTCTTTAATTCAACTTATTAATGTAAGATTAAGATGAATTTGCAGCTCAGAATAAAACGTCTCTAACTGTGCGTGAAGGTCAAACCACCATTAGGGACCGGGGCTGGAAAAGGTTTGGGTTTGGTGAAGTAATGACCATGTAGCCACGGGGAATAGCAGGGTACAGGTGTTCTGTGTGTGGCCTGAAGTAGCCCAGCGTGAGTGCTGTGTCTCGCCATATCTCTCCTGTACTGCTGTAACTCCTCTGCAGTAGATGCAGCTCTTCCTCTCACTGAGGCTGTGAGTGTGCTACACATCCAGCCTCTTCCTTTGGTCTGTTTGATACACTCTGAACCAATAATGAGCAAGAACTCCGAGCTCAATTAGCTTGTTTTCCGGGAAGCTCAGCAAAGCTCTCTGGCTAACAGGCCCTGACAATCCTACTGTCAACCTGCACCGGAGCAATTAGTGAACCCAAACACATGCACACTCACACACCGGGTCCATCAGGCTCCACCACAAGCATCGGCCACGTCAGTGTCTCTTCACTGCAGTGGCAGTGTGGCATCGCTGCTTATTTAATGCCCGAGGGAACACTCAAGCTTCCTGCGTAAATGGTCTTTCAGTGAAAGACTAAACGTTTGTTCCTCTCACAGGCATTTTCTACCATTAGGAATCACCCTGTCAGAGGTGTTCACAGCAATGTTCTGCTTCTCCACCTCCCTCTTTTGATACCTCTGCACCCAGTCTGGAGTCCACAGAGCTCCAAAGGTGTGCGGCTTGTCCAGAACTGGCCGCCACACCAGGGCACATGCCTCTACGCCCATCTCCAGATCTCATGCTGGGAGCGTGGAGGGGGGGTGCGTGTGTGTGTGTGGGTGGAGACAGTGTGGCAATGAGGGACATGCAGATTGTCAGTGTGTGTTGCCCGGATGGATTTTGAGTCCCTCAGCCAAACACTCGACTTGACAGACTGAAGAAAATTACTAAAATAAAACAATCTTCTTGAAATGTTCATTGTTGTTGGTGAACAGTCGACACAATGTAGCCAAAGATAACACAGGTTATACAACATTTTTTGTAACTGTATTGAAAAAGGGTGCTACTTTATCTCACATCTCTAATTTGAATAAGTACGCAGCCCCGAGTCAGTTCTTTGGCAGTGAATTCAGCTTCGAGTCTTCTCTATCAGCTCGGCATATGTGGATTTGGGGATTTGCTCTGATTCTTCCTTGCAGATTTGGCCAAGCTCAGTAGAGCTGCATGAGGAGCATCTTTGAAAAGCTATCTTATACTCATTCCACAGATTTTCCATTGGTTTCAAGTCTGTGCTTCAGCTGGGCCACACAAGAACTTAATGCTATTTTTCTCAGTCTATTCCAGTGTTGACTGGGATTTTTCCATAAGGATCATCGTCCCGCTGCAGCGTAAATCAGCCCAATCTGATGATTCTGGCGCTCGAACCTGCTTCTTGACCAGAATTTCAATTTATTTGCTTCTTACTATGAGTTTTAGCAAACAAACAACAAAAAATGCAGAGAGGAAAATGAAGGTGACAACACACAAATGTCATTAAAGATCAACATAATAGAAACAATAAATAGAAAAATTCTGCTGTCTTTCATGTGTCTGTATTTAGTCTTGGATATAATGAACATCATATGGAGTACTTTGCTCTTCACAGAGCCTCAGCCAGGGGCCACTCAGAAAGTAGTTTGTTCTGAAGGTGGCGCTACAGGAAGAGTTATAGGAGAGCGAAGCATTGAGCCAATTTCTTGACAATATTCCTTTTAGTTTATGATATATGTCGCTGGCACAGCTTCATTTTTTACATTACATTGTATCCATTTGGCAGGTGCTTTTGTCCAAAGCAACTTACCATAAGTACATTTAACCTCTGTAGGAATGAGTGCAACCTTTCCCAAACAAGCAACATTTTGGTTCTGTGGTCCAAGAGTAAAAGTCAGGGAGGCGGCCAAAAACATTACGATTTGTTTTCGGGAAACCACGACTATGTCCTGCAGTTTTTACAGGAAGCTGGTTGTCAGTTTTGAGAAACTTTATGCGAGACGACCTGGCGTAGGTAAGCATGCAACAGATGTGCTCCTGCCTTCTGCAGGCAGTGACTTTGGTGTTTGACCTCAACTTGATCCGAAACACAAACAGTCCTCTCAGCAGAAGGATGTGAGGATAAAAGTCAAATGTGCCGTGACTTGTGTGTTTGACCAGCAGAAAGTGGGTCTCTCTACCTCCACGTCCTAATTATTTACTTTTTGTACTTTTGTCCATTCGCTGACCCTGTGGAAAACTCTGCATAATACAGTATTTACATATTATTCGCACTTCGCTGTGATTACTGCTTTCCATATACAGTGGCTGGCTGTCCATGGAAAGATCTCTGTGTGTGTGTGTGTGTGTGTGTGTGTGTGTGTGTGTGTGTGTGTGTGTGTGTGTGTGTGTGTGTGTGTGTGTGTGTGTGTGTGTGTGGTTGCGCATGCATGCGTTGCGCGTGGGCGAGCGTGTTCACTTTGATGCACAGTTCAAAGTAGGATGGCATTATTTATTCATGCCTTTGTTGTTCTTATTTCCTCTGCGAGTCAAAAATTCCTGGCGTTCCATTTTAGGCAGATCACGGCTAACTCAGACGGAGTCGATAGCGTCTCAGTTGAATGAAACACATTCGTGTGCACACACATTTAGGAGGTGCGGTCTGTCAATACATCTCCCATCTTGGTTGTTATTTGTAGGACCCTCTTGTCTCAGACTACCGCCCCCCCTTTACTGAATTTCCAGTTATTTGCTGTAGGGCCTGAAAAGATTGTGTATGTGTGTGTGTGTGTGTGTGTGTGTGTGTGTGTGTGTGTGTGTGTGTGTGTGTGTGTGTGTGTGTGTGTGTAATGATTCCTGCTGCTGCTGATGGAGCTACCTCTAGGCTCGTGTGTGGTGGTCCTAATGGGCAGGCAGGTGCCTCTGCTCGTGGTAGCTGGGTCTGAAGCCTCCTTATCGGGCCTTCATACACCCACCACCACCACCACCACCACCTCCTCCACCACCTCCACTGCCCACAGCCATGCTGACCCATGGCGGTGCCTCAATTAGCCAGGACCAGCAGAGCTGTCACTTCTCCTGTTGCTCCTGTCCACTGCTGTACTGTGTGTGTCATGCCATGGAGGTTTCAGTTTATTGCATGTGCCAGCCTATCTGTTGGAGGAGCCGGAGTGACAGGAGGGGGAGGGGGAGGGGGTGATGACGGGGTGGGGTTTTGAGGATGGGAGCTGTCCCTGAAGGCTGTGCTCCAGCGGATCAATAATTGACTGGCTGGTTGTTTGGCAGGAAGCTCTTCAGAAGATCCGTCAGAAGAACACTATGCGCCGAGAGGTGACAGTGGAGCTCAGCAGTCAGGGCTTCTGGAAGACTGGCATCCGCTCCGACGTCTGTCAGGTAAGCGCCGTCGACTGTATGTGCGTTTGAAAATGCTGCAATACTTACTCATCCAACACGTGCGTGCCAACAACGCATTCAGATGTACAAACTGTTACATAACAGTGAAAGTTGTCAACAGTTTTGCAAAGTGCTCAAAAGATTCATTAAAGACAGAGACAATGCCGAGACAGAACAGAAGAACGAGCACAAACAATAAGAGGAATGGTTGAAAATGTCATGAATTCAAACGGCCCAAACATCTTCAGATTACTTGTCAGTTCAAAACCCCCCAGAACTTCTAATGGTAGAAAACCAATAAAAGAGCAAAACCTCACATAAGATAAGATAAGATAAACCTTTATTCGTCCCACAGTGGGGAAATTCACATGTTACAGCAGCACAGGGGATAGCAGCAGTTAAATATTAAGAACAAATAACAGTCTAAAAAAAAGGAGATATACACAAGTTCGCATTACTTATTTACACTTTTGAGTATGGATATGAAATATAAAATCTGAAATATAAAAATATATGACCAGTATAAAATATATGACCAGTAAAAATACACAATGGGCCTAAACTGAGGTAGGAAATGACAGCTTAAATACAGAATATTAAATATTAAGTACTAAATACAGAATATTGCACATTGACTTGGTCAAGTATTGCACAGTGAGATACATGAGTTACATAAAGAACAAGTATTGCACAAGTGTACTGAAGAACAGTATATGGTCCATGGTCTATTGGGAGCAGTGCTGGTTGTACAGTCTAACAGCTGCAGGAAGGAAAGACCTGCGATATTTAAGAAGCTCAAACCAGAGAGTGTTTCTCTTATAACTTACTTTATTATCAATACAATATAATGATTAATTATCAGTAAACTCCCTTATTCCAAATGCCCACTTAGCTATTGGCTGGTTTTCGCCAGTGCAGGGCAGCTAAATGTTGTGCTCATATTTAATGGACAATCATAACATACTGACATAGTTTGACCATATTTTCCTGCCTGTAATAATGAGAAAGCGCGCAGCAGGTTAAGAGCTGAGACAAACAGTAAAGGTATTACTCTGTCAGTTGTAATCATCCATCATCGTTTACAGACCGACTTCCTGGTTGTGTCTAGGTTTCCTGTGCAAATGGGGACTATTACTGATATTTTTAGTGAACACACTTTTTACCTCCAAATGAAGCAGTTTAAACAATCCTGTCTGTTACCAGGCTGAATACAGTAAGTGATAGAAACGATGGCCAGAACTATGAAAAAAATAAGACTCAATTTGTAATACACGGCAATGAGACTGACACAGACCAGCGCTGGTAGCCACAGCCACAGTCAGAAACATGGCTTCTGATCTTTCCTCACATTGCGTCACGTCTCCATTCAAGTGTCAAAATCTGAATAAGGAAAGTGGAGTCCAACAGAGCCACAGCAGCCATACTCTTCATTAAGTAATATCTCAGACCTGACATTTTATTTATACACAACTTCAGCAGCACTCAGTGTGGCGGCAGCGCGTGCGCCGTTATCTCCCTTCATGCACTCGTTAGCAGCAAACTAAACCGGGCTGGAATTATATCTCCACATGGCCTGTGTGTTATCTCCATCTAAGGGAAGTGGGACAACATATGCAGCTTACAGTTCCATGTGTGCACGCAATTTAGCATGGGCGGCCCTAATGGGATTTGAACCATAACTCTGGATGTGTGAGTGTCATGCTGTGCCCACTAAAACACACAGAGCTACACTTGTTCGCGGATTTGTCAGTGTAATGAAATGAACTCGTTTGCTTTACTTTATAATTCTTTCATTAATTGTCTATTCCAATATTTTCCTCCTGTTTCTCAGAAAATAATTGCCATCATCTTCGCACATCTCCCTCTTCCTCTCTCTCTCTCTCTCTCTCTCTCTCTCTCTCTCTCTCTCTCTCTCTCTCTCTGAACACATCTCCCGTCCCTGTATGCGGCGAGGATTGCCTACAGCTGATACTCATGCTCACATTTGGAGAGAAATGACAGAAAGTTCTAGCCTCGCAAACCAGACCTCTCTTACAGCAAGGTCTAGCAAAGAAGGATCCGATCCATAATTGCTGCCCAATTATATTTGCTTCAAGCTGTACTGCTACGACTAATTGGTTCATGAATAATTTCAGTTCGAACTGCGGCGGTACACTCTGCACAACGTGTGACACAGACGAGAGATAACGGCAAAACTGACCCACAGTTTCTTGATTCTAAAAGCAGGCGTTCTATTCAGAGCAAAATCAACCTCCTCATTACTGACATCGCTCAGCTACACCAAGGTTGTTTCACTTGAAAGGCTCTGTCAAGGACCAGGCTACACATTGGAGGCAGAAACGGAATTTATTTATTCATTCATGAATTCTTTTTTTTTTTTTTTTAATTTGTTTGTATGTGTTGCATTTTCTGTTTTGTCCTCTTGCCTTTTTGCATCCCTGATCACATCCATGTGAAGGCCATCAGCTGGACAGAAACATTTCAAGGAAAAGGCAGCTTCTCACTTCAACAGAGGAAAACACATGTGGGCGGGTCTTTATTCATTGCAACCGTGTTCTGCATTTATTTATTTATCATCACATACATACGATATACATTAATCCGCCCACTTATATTACATAATCAACCAGAGCATCAAGGAATACAACTATCTACATTTATATTAGTGGCTCTAAGGTAGGAAGTAGATTAAATCTCTGCTGCAAATTTAGCTTTAATACTTGGCATTGTTGAATAAATGTTGCCTCATAAAATCACTTAGAATAAGTTTCAGTGGAGTCCTGGAAGCCTTTAGCCTTACAATGACATCTCTATAGCACATGATACAGCTTACATCTGAATAAGTGTTCAGATCAGTTTATTATTTACTCCCTAAGAAATAAACGGGTGCGATTAAACGGGAAAACAAGTCGGGATAAGCATTTCATGACGTTCCACTTAATAAAATCATGACACAGTGAGTTAAAGTGCAGTTTATAATATTGTAATATTTCAGCCAGACGAGAAGGAAATTCAGGCTGCTGGTCCAGTTGGACGCTTTCCAAGCTGCCCAAACGTCATCCGTGACAGTAAATTAGAAATTTCCCACCTCTTAATTACCTGAGAATCAACTCTAACAAGCCCCAACCCCGCCTTTCTACACATGCATATACTCAGTCACTGGCACTCATCAGAACAGGTCAGGAGCTGTGGACGCGACCAGGGCCTGGCTTTGTTAATTGGCTGCTTAACAAGGCCTGGGGATTGTGTCACCACGGCCCCTGTGATGGCCCTAGGGCTACGTGGCAGCACTGCTTGTAGCCGCCGGGCCTCGGGCTCACCCTCCCCAGTAGCACTAATTAAAACATGCAAGGCTCCCTCCTCTCTCATGTGGTGGCACCGGGGTTAATGTGTGTACACCAGCCTTTGCTACAGTTTCTCAGCCACTCCGACTGGCCGACTTGATAAGCCTCCACTAATGATTCTGTAGATTGGCTGTCTGACTGTCGGACTCATTTGCTGACCACTGACTGTTTTCTCCTTTTGCTTTCATTCTGACTCTCTGCGCCACATTCCCTCTCTGATTTGCACACTCACTTCACTCATCCACCAAACCCCCCCCCCCTTCTCCCTCCTCTTTTCACTTTCCTTTCACTTTGTTGCACTCAAACTTTTTTTTCTTTTATTATTATACGAGGGTCAGAAGAGGGGCTGTCAGTGTTTGTTCGAATGTAAGTGTGTCAACATGTCGAAATGGGCTTCGATTTGACTGTCCTGTCCAAATGTGAATTTCCCTGCTCTCTGTCATTCCCTCTCACAGTGCAGCGATTGGGTTTTTGATTATTTCATCTCTCTGTTGCAGAGCACCACTTAATAAATAATGACTGGCTGATTGATTTCTCCCTCCCTGTTCCCTCTATCAACCCTCTCCCTTTCTTTCCCACAATCTCTTCATCACACTTTCTCTCAAAACTCACTACCCTCACTCCTCTTTCATATGAGGCATGATCCGTATTCTGTCTCTTCCCATCCCCCCCCCCTTTCCAATATTTACCTCCTACCCTGCCTTCCCTCTTGCCCTTTTTGCCAATTCTCTGTGTCCTCCACAGCACGCCATGATGCTGCCTGTTCTCACCCATCACATCCGGTACCACAAATGTCTGATGCACTTGGATAAGCTCATCGGCTACGTCTTCAAGGAGCGCTGCCTCCTTCAGGTAAGGCACAGTCATGACAGCTGCTTCTTCACAAACTGATGTGACTTCATGCCCTGACCCAAGCTGCATTATTTAAAGGCTGGCATAGTTGATAACTAACAGGATAGATAAGGGAAGGCAAATCCCTGCCCTTCTCTTAGGCAGGGCCCAGCCTACAGCCGGTGAGATAGCCAGATGAAAAAGTAAACATTTTGTGCCGGGGCTTCTTCTTGGCGCAGAGATCCAGGGAGGCAGCGTTCGCCTCATTACTGTGCCCACTCCACCTCTGCAGGGATAGTTCAGGTGGAAACAGGGGCTGAGGAGTCAGCTAAGGTAACCCACACACACCGGCCTGAGTCATATCTCTGCAGCGAGCAGCCCAGTGCCGCTGTGAGTTGCAGTGACAGTAGACAGGACAACAACAGCCTCCTCCGTAATGCCAGCTCTCCCCTGTCAGGTCTGCAGCCTCAAGCTGTGTGCTCTCGGAGTAAGCCCCACGGCTGCCTCCAGCAATATTGAAGAGCTGTCATAACCTGATACATTAGAAATCAATGTGTTGTAGCCTATTCATAGTTAAAGAGGGGAAGGATGCATTAAGATTAGCTCAAGGCTCTGTGTGTGTGTGTGTCTGTGTGCCGGGCTGCTCGCTGCTCTGAGTGTGTGTACGTGCGGCTATTTGCACATATCGATCGGTGATTGGCCTTTTTGTCGTTCGTATAATGACGACCTGTCATTACGAGTGCTAAAAAGGAAACACTGACCTGCTGTGAGGCCAGCCGACGAGCCGCGGCCCCTTCATCGAGGAGACGCCCATTTGAGCTTGACATCTCAGTCTCTCGGGGAGAAGTTAATGGGTTCGTCTCTCCCTCTCATTCAATTCCGTCATCTTCCAAAAAGACAAACAACAAAGGAAAACAATCAGTGTGATCATAACGGCTCACATACACTGGGCCTCTGCAGTGTGTGTTGCCTGTCTGTCTGCATTGCAGCTCTGTCCACTGAGGTGTTAATACCATGACATCGCTCTGTGTGTGTGTGTGTGTGTGTGTGTGTGTGTGTGTGTGTGTGTGTGTGTGTGTGTGTGTGTGTGTGTGTGTGTGTACAAAGCCAGGGCTGTCAGCAGTTCGCCACTACAGGGACTGAAATGGCCCAAGTAGGGAGCCATCATCTCTGGGCTTACAGCACCTTCCTCATCTACTGCATACACACATCAGCGGCTAATGTCCCACAACACACACACTTCTGCCCAGATAGGTTTGGACAGAACAGCTGCAGGAGTGCAATGGTGCTTGTTCAAACAGCCCTATCCCAGTCAGAACTGATTTCAGGTCTGCCATCGCCTCCCATTTGCCTCCACTCTTGATGGGATGATCTCGCTTAATGGGTTGAATGTTTTCCAGTGGCACTCTATTCATTTCTGACATGAGAGAATGTGGTGCACTCTTTGATTGCATTATAAATGAATGTGCTTTGATACAAGGTCTGTGTGCTTTGAATTAATTTATCTGTGGCTATGTATGTATGTGAATTAAGACCTTTTCAAACCACATTGCGTTCTGTAAAGGAATACTCCACTAAAAATCTGTCTGAGTATTTTGAAATACGACTCCTAAAAGTCACTTTTACCTAAAATGCCAAAGCTGCTGGTGGAGGTGGTGAAAGTGCTACATAAAAAGTAGTATATTTAGCTTGAGAGAAGCATTGAGTGTTTTGAACATTTGGATCAATGACTTATGTTTCAAGGGTGGTTTGAGAGATTTTTATGAACGTTTTGAAGCTTTTTATCGCCACAACACCCTGATAGCCGTTGGAATCCTGTGTAACTCCTGTAAATCAAAGTGTGACAATTTGTGCAAGCAAAGTAGCAGCAACACAGGGAGATTGAACCCGAAATGCAGCTTGCAAACTTCCGGGATGGTCAGACAGGCCAAAGTCAAATCCAGGGATGACAAACAAACAGGCAGATCCAAACAGGAGCAGGCAAGAATCAAAAGTCTACAAACAGGCGAGGTCCGGGAAAACAAAGCAAAGATCTAAAAACACAAGGCAAGAAATGAGGAATAACACTATGACTAAACACATGGACTGAACTAGGAAACACAGCGCTTGACACAGCGCTTGACACAGGGTGCAAAGACGAACTGGTACAAAGTGAAGGAACTGACTCACTAAAGAAACGAGGGGAGGTGAAACTAACCAGATAAGATAAGATAATTCTTTATTGATCTCCCATAGGGGAAATTCGGGAATCAGCAATCCAAAAGGTGGAAAATACAAGGGCAGGAAGTAAAATTACTTTCAACATAAAACAGGAAATGACTTAACTAAAACCCAAAACCATGACACCAAGTTGATGTCCTTCGCAAAGTTGTTCTTGTCCTCCGTCTAATCATATAATGTTTAAGTTTGTCAAATTACGAAAAACAGAATTTTCTTTTACATCTTTAAATGTCAATGTGTGATACATGTATTTAAACAGAAATAACATGCTGGCCTAAAGATCAGAAATAGTCCTAGAGAAAGCTGATGTGGCGTCTATTTAAAGAAGTATTACAAAAGAGGAACAGGACTGGGCAGTCATTCCCGGTTTGGGACGGTTCAATCTGCATTTCAGAATGGGAATTCTTGTTCTAGCTATGAAGCGTAATGAGCTGTACTGCCATTAAAGCAATGAGAATTTATTTCCCTTTTTTCACATTTTCCTGTGAAGAGATGAAAGCTGCCGATCATGTGGGGAAGCAGAGAGTTGGGTGGGTCTGTACAGAATCAATGCTTGTTTCCAGCTCGCCCTCTGTAATGTTTTAATGAAAGCAAGACGAGCATATGTTGTAAATGTATAACCACTGTAATGCACTCGGCCGGTAAAGCCGTGAGATGATTCGATTCTCTGTGCAGCAACATACCTTTCATTGCAGTACAGAATGGCAATGTGATCCTGGCATGAGGCAACTGACAAAAACCCGGGCTGGGAGCGGGGGCCTGTGCGTTCGGCACTTCCCCCCGCCTGGCTCCAGTGGAGCCGCGGCCCTTTGAAGCTCCTCTTCTGAGAGCCTCCCTGTTAAACATTTAACATTTAAAACTTGTGGGTGGGGGGGCGGCGTGGGGTTTGGAGAGACGTGTTCGTGGTCGCCACATGCTCCCGCATCCCCGCATCCACCAGACCCTCATAATCCTCCCCACCCCCTGTTGCTTCATCCCCGTTCCTCACTTTTGACCCATGCTGACAGAATGAGAGGCATCACAGAGCATCTCAATAATTTAACTGTACAAGTCCTCGGCCCCGGCTCTGACATTCCTGCCTTTGTTTGCGTGCCCCCTCGAACGCGGCTGCGACTCTGTGTACACAGCACCGGGGTATTTCATTTGTTTTGTTATTCATTGCCATGCGTGCTCAGCCATGTGCTCGAGGTGTCCATCTGTTTCAAGTAGGGCTGGTCTGAATACCATTTTACAGGATTAGATTATTTGCTTGTGTTTCTGAACAAATACTCCTGGTTACAAATGAATATATGAACGTTACATGTTATATAATAATGCAGTGCATGGCCTGAATGGCTAGTGTGTGTTGTGATGCAGGTACAGACTTTTGATTAAAACAAAGGCCGAACCTGAAGCCTGAACCTGAAGAATCTTAAACTGGATAATTGCTTAACTCAAGTCTAGATTTTCTTCCATGGTTCAGTGTCAGATTTTACCTGTGAATAGCACATGTGATTGTGCCATATCGTAAAATTATACTCTTAAAATACTTTTTGTGATGAGTGACAGTGGGAAGATTCTCCTCGACCCCCCCACTGGGATTTCTGACTCTCTTCAAGCCTAGTTAACCAACCACCACATGCACAGAGACAAACTCTCTATAGCCTCACTGAGACTATAAATCAGCCGTGATGGCAAGTTAGCAACAAAACTGTTAGACTCCACATTTTGTCTTATTGTGAGAAGAACATTGTGATAAAAGTGAAAATACTTGAAGAACTGAAAAACCCACACTTGATTGTTAGAACATCCTTTCCCATGTTGTACTTTTTGTTCTCTGTTAACAGATGGACAGAACGATTTCGCTGCCGTCAATCTGAAGCTTTTTGTCATCCAAATAACAATGCACAATGCAATTTTTTTAAATAGCACATTTTATTACAAGTAAACTCTTGTCATTTACATCAAAATGCAGCAGATTGAATATTCAAATCTTTCATGTGTTCCCAGTCCATCCCGCTGGGTTTGAATCCTGATTTACCTGTGCACTATATTAAATAATGCAGTACTCTGTAATGACATTGAGTGCTGTTTGCCAAGCAGGCAGTTTGCCCATCACTTTCCCTGCATGCGGGTGCAACAACACTCTTTCCAGTCATGTCTGCGGCTCTCCACTGAGCGATGATGTTTATTCCCGTTTAGCCAAAGGCAGTTGAGCAGCAGCTGAGGCAGTGATCACTAAATCCAAATCCCTGCGATACTTTACGCAGTCATTATGTTGACAGGAACAGTTGCAGACGTCAATCCTCTCCACAGATTCAGCTTAAAAGCCAATACTGTTGTTGGATGTTGTCCTTAACTGTGAAGGACCTGCAGTGTTTACAGAATAACTGATGTATTTTGCTTGATGCGTTTCCTTTAGAGTACCAAACTCTGTAGTTCAGCCTGTGTAGTAGGCAGTCATTGACTTGTGTCTGACATCGCACAATGGGGGAGTTGAAATTGGAAGTAGACGTGGCGGCGGCGGTTGTTGTTTTTATTTATATTTTTTATCAAACTGTCAACACGGCGCTGAGAATTGCTAGATTTCTGCTTGTGTCATGTCAAATAAACCGGCTTTTTTCTCCCACCAAAACACGTTGTCATCTCTGTGTTCGAGGCTACAAAGCTGAAGGCCTCTTGAGCAACTATAAATATTGAAACCTCTCTGTTAACGTTTTACATATATATCTCATTGGAGCTTGAAATTGATTTGAAGTTGGCTGAAAGGAGACAAGCATTTTGAAAAGCAAGCCCAGGGGGGAGAGTAGTTGGAATTTTTTTTTTGGCGAGGGGGGGGGTGAGATTAACATTCTCCTAATGTAAGATTGATAAAGGCTTGACGTATCCTACTGAGCCCTATCTTTCTCCTTTTTCTTCCCTCAGCGAGTTTGAGATGTTCAGCCGCGGCAGTCTTTCTAGGCACAGCAGTTTTTGTCCTCTTTTCAAACAAAGCTGAATGTCGACTAATGCGTTTCCTTCAGGGTTATTTTAGCTTAAATTCCCACTTTTGCCTCCCTTTACAGGTCTGAAAGTTTAAGTCATTAATTTTCGCACAAACAACTTCACCGTGACAAAGAGGGGGCACTCGCTCTTTCTTTTTTTGGCTCACCTAAGTACAGTTACCGCTCGCTCCTCTTTTTCTTTTGACTGATTGCTGATCCAACATTATTCGACTGATTTGCTTTTACCACTGTTACTGTTTGTAATTAGTCATCAGCCAAAAGAGGAAATGGAGCAGATCAGGCTTGGTGGAGGGTTCTCACAGGACCTGGGGTTGGGCCATGTTGATGATGCCTAAATGGTGTGCACTGTTGGCCGTCTGTGACCAGGAATGAACCAAAACTCAGGAACTGTATCAGGGAAGAAAAGCCTCTGTGGGGCTCTGGATGAGACAACACACTCTCGTTGCATATCCTTGATGATTTTCTCCTCTGTGGCTTTGAAGTTTGAGTGGATGTTTTAAAGCAGATGTGCAGAGGTGGACTGAGAACGCCACAAAGACCAGACATGGCTCTCACCTTTTTAACAAAAATCAAACTGAGATGAATGAGAAGTCAACTTTAATTTGCTCAAATTAATTTGAAAGCAACCCACATATCCCCATTATAGACTTTTTTTTTTTTTTCAGAACAGCTGTGATACCTCAGCTGTACAACATGTTGTCCAAATAGAGTTTTTCCAAATGGCCACACTGGAAGGAAAATGCAGTCGTAATAATGCAGTATGGGTACAAGGATGCACATTTACAGTCGGTCTCTCCTGACCTCAGTTGTTCAGATGAGATTATTGAATGTTGGATTACGACATCAGAACAAGCGGCAACCTCCGGCGCTGAAAAATGAAGCCAATGCGGAAGTGCAAAAAAGCTGCAGTTCCTCCAATAACCACTAGAGTTTGATTATTTCGAATAAAGCGGCTTTTTTCAGCGCCTTTTTTTCAGCCAATAGCGTTCATTCGACCCGCCTCAGCTCCGCCCTTTGCCTTCCGCCCTTATCTTCATCCACCATTTCATCATGTGTGGTGCAGAATCCAAAACGCTTTCCCACAGTACCTCTCAGATAGTTTGGTTTTCAGCTCAGCTCTATAGTTTCTTTAATTCTGCTAAGCAGAGACAAAGAGGAAACTTTAGTGAAGCAGCAGGGCATGCAGCAGGTCACAGTGTTGTGGTGTTCTCTTAAACCCTTTGGAATTTGAATTCCCACTGATCGTTACAGGAGAACAGCGACAGCCTTGTCTCCAGTGTTTTTCTGCTTTTTGTTTGGCTTTGGAATCTTTAAGTCTTTAACTCACTGCTTTTTTTTTCTCACACTAGTTGTGATGTCGACCACACAACTTTGTTAGAACGTCAATTAACATCACAGGAAAATCTCATTCCCTAGAACATGTATTGATACTATTGACAGCCAGTGCTTGTTTGCTGTTATATTTGACTGAATGCTGTACACAAGTTGTAGCAGCCACAGGGCTTCAGCTTGACGGGTCACCAGTCGTTGTTGTGTTTTTCTATTGACCTCATTCTCTCCTCCAGCTCGCCATGACTCACCCCAGTCACCACCTCAACTTCGGCATGAATCCTGATCATGCTCGCAACTCCCTCTCCAACTGCGGCATCCGCCAGCCGAAGTACGGAGACAGGAAGGTCCACCACATGTACATGAGGAAGAAGGGTGGGTCATTTTTGACTGTGCGTCTCACTCGCCCTCTGTCTTCTTTCTTCTCTCACTGACAAATGACCACTCTGTCTACGGCGCTCTCTCACCTCTCCTCCCCGGGGATTTGCTTTCAGGAATCAACACATTGATTAACATCATGTCTCGTCTGGGCCAGGATGACCCCTCCCCCTCAAGGTAGGCTGCCTGCGGGCACATATCTGTTCATGCTATCACTGACCACAGGAGCAATCAAAGGGACGATTCTTGTGATTAATATACCCGGCAGGCCTGCTGACAAGAAAATTAACTTTAACTGTGAAAGGAAGGGAGATCTCAGGGGAAATGAAATGAGCTAATTTTAAGGGCAATGACAACTTATTATTGAATGTGAGCTGCTGTTATTCTCAGAGCGCTGATCTGGCGAGCAGTTGTGTCTGGTTTGTCCGTCATTTTCGCAACTTCAACTGTCCTCACATCTCCCAACTTCCCCCTCCCTGCCCCAGGATCAATCACAACGAGAGACTGGAGTTCCTGGGCGATGCTGTTGTCGAGTTCCTCACCAGGTGAGAAAGCGCTCGCGCATCTTTGATAGACACAACCGCTAATTGAAGCCGACTACAACACTGTCGCCCCCCCACCCCTGTTGCTTTCTCACCCTCTCACTCCATTTCTCCCTCTCCCTCATTGTCTACATCCGTCCGTGTCTGTCACAGCCTCCATACTTTCCGCTCGTCCAACACCACGATTTACTGGTAATTGGTAATTTTTCTCCCCCCCTACCCCCTTTTTTAACGGCCTGAATTTCTCCATGACAACTTGCAATTAGCTGTCTGGAAGTGCTGTCTGGAATGCTGACTGTGTTATTGACTCCCAGGTGAGTGCGGACGCTGCTGCCCAGCACTTACCTAAGCACAGTGCTAATTATATGTAGCTATTATTAATCTCGCACACTACCTAGAAAGGAAGTGCCCACCTACGTACTGTACCTCTACCTCCTCCTCTGACTCGATATGACGGGAAGAAAACACAGGAAAAGCGCTCTGCCTCGCCACCTCGCACGCACACACAGGCTGCAAAAAGGAGGAATAGATTTTTTTTTATCTGACTTCCATTTGCCCAACAGCGTAACTTCTACTACCAAAATCTAATTCGTAACACTCGATGCTAACACTTCCACAACAATGAACATTCAGGAGCAGGATTAAAGCTTAATGGGAGCTGACACTGGGTTACACAGGACGCTGCCTCGGCTCCTTATGCAGCCAGAGCAGTGTTACAAAGAAGGTGGTTAGCTTCTGTTTCTCTGGGTATCTCTGGGCATGTTTTGCCACTTTGCCTCCTTCTTCCCCCTCATCCTCCGCCTCCCTTCTTTGATTGTTAGTGTCTGACGAGACATGCTTGGCCTACGCTCTGGCCCTCTGAATTATTTATCAGCCTCTTGTCCAGTTAAATGGGTACAGCAGATCCGGCCAACTGCCTCGTGCACCTCCAGCGTGCGCTGCCCGTGGAGGCTATCTGTGCCTCTGCTGTCCAGCCTGCAGAATATTTTGCACATTTGAATAGGCCCAACACGGGGAGTTAGTGTTGAACAGAGGGGGGGGGGTCACGGGATGATTTTTTAAAAAGGGTCAGCAGGAGATGTAAAAGAGAGAGAAAAAAAATTCTACTTGCAATGTGTGTGATCCTTCTTCTAAAAAAAGTAAAGATTTCTTTAGAGTTATTAGAGTCCAGGTAACTTTTTTAAATTAGTAATGGATTTTTTCAGCCGTAAAGTTTAAGAAGCGCTGCTGCAGAACATGCGAGGAAGAGCACACGAGAAATGGATTACAGATGAGGCTCAGAGTTACTGGCTGGAAAGAGCCTGGTTTTTATGTTCTCTTAATAACCCTGTGATGTACTGCACGGGCAGCGGGGTCGATAGTTCACTGCATTATGAAGAACATTTTTGAAGACCATTTTCTGTGTGAATCCACTCGCCAGTCTGCTTCTCATTAATAAAGTGAGGCACAGACACAGTGTTTTATGCACCTGATGGATGCTTCGCAGCCCAGTTAGCCGCTCTCTGTGACTGACACTTTTGCCAGCAAACCAAGTGTCTCTGGTCTAATTATTTTTCATTACGCTAAGTGGTTTTTATTAATTCCAAGTACTTTGTTTTCACACTAAGATCACAATACCCTGACAAATAGACCTCTCGTGAATTTGGAAAACAGGACGCCACCTGCTTTCCTCCCTTTGCATTGATTAGAAATGACTGAATTAAATGGCCTGTTTTAATTCAAATGAAATCAAATGATACGCTGTGGTTAGGGAGATGCTGGACCGTAATGAAAATGGAACCTGCTCGCCCGGAACCCAGCTGTGGAACCACTGAAGCGTCTGCGGCCATTTCTGGGTTCCAGCACGGACCTGGAAAGGCTGGAAATGTCTGAAAAATTAATTAGGTGGTCTTGAAAAATCAGTAAATGCAGGACGAGCTAGCATGAAACAAGAATCTTAGAGTTTTCATCGGTCATAATTGACGGCATATTTTAGAAAGTTGTACTCACTCTTCGTTCTCATTTCTGTGGATCTGAACTTTCAGTACATTTTGTGATGGTACACTTCTCAACCAAGAATTGAATTCACCGAGAAGAGAACAGAATATTTTCCAACTTTAAATTGTTGTTCTCATCAGTTTTCATTCCTCTGTCCACAGCGTCCACTTGTACTACCTTTTCCCCAGCTTAGAGGAGGGCGGCCTGGCCACCTACAGAACAGCCATCGTACAGAACCAGCACTTGGCCATGCTAGCCAAGGTAAGCCCGCCTCCTCCAGCTCATAACAGGTCCTGTGTCTGCAGGTCACAACAGTGAAAGGTCTGCGAACTGACAGGAGAACATGTTTGAGACAGTGTTATTGTTTTCTGTCTTGCCGTTATGACTTTGCTTCTTTCTAAGGGGGCACTGGGGAAAAGAGTAATTTTGTCTTTCTGCCATGCCTACCCGTTTTTTTTTGCCCCCTCAGGTTTGTAATTGGAGTTAAAAGGTTGTTGTTTTGGAGGACTAGACTAGTACGGCTGGGGTCCCTGTGGGCCCCTAGAGGTCTTCCTGAAACACTCTCTAGTTCCTGTTATCGCTAGGCCCCCTTGCTTCCCTCCTTCTCCCTCTCACTGGCAGCGTTGTAGAGCCAAGCCTCGCTCACTGGCACGTTTGTAAAGAACACAACAATAATCGTCCCGTGATGTGGAGAAAGCAATTAAAAACTTCAATCTTTCATGTTGCTCCCTGCTGAATACAAAGATGCAGCCGCCCGAATCTGCATTAGTGCTGTGTAGCAGTTTGGCTTGTTTCAATTTGCCGCTCGCGGTAAAGTGAGTGTGATACAGTGTTTGACGTTGCCAAGTTGTTTACCAGGCTCCTCTAAAGCCGTCTGCTCAAGAACACTCGCAATTATCTTTCAAAAAATATCTTCAGCGAGCAACGGCACAATCCGCCACTTCACTTGGAAGGCTTAAAAGTCACTACGGTTTCCCTCTGAGTTGGAGTATTTATGAATTGTGATTTAATTTGTGTGTGCAATCACAGGGGGTGGGATACCACCAACAGTTATCAGCCGTAATTAAATAGCACCCTGACTGTTTTTTGCCGGGTGTTCATCTGCCAGTAAAGTCAAGTTGGGCTACTTTTGACTTGCTTCAGAGGAATAGTTGCGGAAAGTTTTGCTGACCCTCAGTCCCACACATCACAACACTTATTTACATTAAATGCAAACTAAGCATCTTACAATTTATCTGTTTGTTTATTTATTTATTTATTTAGTCCTGCTTTGTTCTCACACAGTTCAACCAAACCGACCAGTTGACCAGCGCGACCAGTTCTGACTAGTTAGACAGAAACTCTCTTATCAGCAATTGATGATGATAAGAAAACTCCCAACATTTTAATAAATGGAAAAACTTTTTTAATAGGGACATTAAAAAAATGAGCACTTTATTAATCCCATTGTAAAAGTGCAGTGTTTCAGCTGCTGAAGGAAAGAAACACAATTAGCTCTAAAGCCATAATGATAATAATAAACGACTAGAATGAAATAAAGAGACGATGTAAAACTAAAAAGACCATACATTAGCTCTGATATATATCTGAATATATGCTGTACAATAATAGTGCTCAGTAATATGCTACTTGTCTAATTGCTATTGTAATTTCGAGTTTATTTTCTCTAATGTTTCTTTTGTGTTTTATCTACTTTTAATATATTTTAATATTCATTTGTTGAATTTTCTACTGTTTTCTGCCGTCTCATATACTGTACGTCCATGATGCCAGTAGATAATATTGTGTTCAGTACAACATTGTTTACTGTAGAGATGTGGATGGTTGATGTAAATGTAATGAACAGTGTATATTGAATATATTTGTACCTTTGATACAAGCACATGCACAGAGGTTGATGTATGTTAACCACAGGTATATAATGCAGGGATATGAGGCAACATAGACGCTCATAGTATTATAATAATACATATTTTTAAGCTCAGTAATGGCTTCATAGTAACTCCCAGTATAAAAAGTCCACATCCCTGTCATTCATATACTAATGTATGTTATTGTAAAAAGTGTTTCACCACTGAAATAACTCACTACTTTTCAGACAGAATGAAGGTCACCACTGTGCTATTTCACAATTTATCTTGGGATTATCTGGCGTGTCTGTGTGTGTGTGTGAGTGTGTGTGCCAGTGTAATTCTGTGCACGCGTGTCAACACTTTCCTCCTGTGCCGGCTTAGTGCATCATGCCACAGCTGGACAACACATGGGCACATCTGTCAGTGCCATGAAGTAGAACCTTTTCCAGCAAGGGCAGGCAATCTTTTTCATTTCCCTCGAGTTTTTTTTTTTTTGCCCCTTTTTTTTGCCTCCTTTTCCATGGAGAGCCTATGAAAATGTGCAATACCAAAAAATGCTATTACTTTTTCAAGAGGCTATTACCGAGGTGTCGGTGTCGGCGCGCTGATATGAATGTGTTTGTCTTTTACAGAAGCTGGAGTTGGATCGCTTCATGCTCTACGCTCACGGACCAGATCTGTGCCGGGAGTCGGACCTGCGTCACGCCATGGCCAACTGCTTTGAGGCTCTTATCGGTGAGATTCCCGCGAGACAAAGGCAGGAGCTGGGATGGTGATTGCAACAATAACAAACAAACGAGGGAGGATTTCGAGTGAACTAAATATGTTAATCTATTCCTTAAAGGATAGATGTGCATATACTGAAAACAAATACTGTCACTGCTCAAAGAAACAGAACACAAAAATTAGTAGGTGGTTTAATACTCTATTGGTGATGCCTCTATGCATAAATGTGATTCATTTACCAGCTAACTTCGCATGCTTTGAATATAATCTTTTAATAGTAGAATTCAGGTTTGTGTGTGTGAAGCTGTGTAAATAGCTGCAGTGGGTGTCCCATTAGGCTGTGGAAACATTACACAGCCTTATTGATCTCAGGAGATGTGGTTTGACCTCTGGCTGGACAGGCAATCCCCAGAGCACTGCCCTCCTTTACCCACACCAAACACATACACAAGCTTGCTATTCATCTCGCTAGCAGCTCACTGATAGAGTTTGTGCAGTGATTAGGACCTCGTGCTGGAAACCACACACACACACACACACACACACATACACGGAACCATCTCTTGGTGGGAACGGCCTCCCTCTACATCCGACCCCATGGGCAGCGCTAAGCCGAGCCTCGCTCCTGGAGAGCTGCAGAGTCGGCAGCTTTCCTCATCTTATCACCATCTTGATTGAACCAGTTCAGCCATCTCTGCGCTCCCCTGATGATAGATACAGAAAGTGGGTGGCTTTAAAGAGATCTTCTCCACGCTTCCCTCCCCCCTGCACCAAAACAGCAGCGCGCAACGAGCGGCGGGGAAAGTGCTGACTGGCACCGCGGCCCCCTGACGGCCCCGGGGCCCCGTTCTTGTTACGGGTTCATTATCGGCAGAGACGGAGTCATAATCTATTCTGTCCCGTGGCTGTCGCCGCCTCATTGCTGCACACATCTGAGCAAGGCAGCGGGGCCACGACACTGGATGCCTCCCTTTCTCCTTTTGCGTCTCAAATTTCAACTTAATAAAAGTGATGAATAAACAGGGACGCTGTTATAAAGGAACCTGTGAGCAAACCGCTGTCAGAGCGCACCCTGTGGTGACGGGTTTTGGATTACTAACTCAAAAATATCACCCCTCCTCCTCCACCGCAGACACACACGCTGAGGGGCAAAACACGCACACACACACACACACACACAGACTGGAGACGCACAAAGTCACTTGCATTGAGGATGCTGTCTGATGTTGCCTCTTTTCCTTCGCTGATACTTTTGTCATCTTCATTTCAGTTTTTTTTTTAGCTCAAACGCTTCCTTTAAGACCTTGTCGTTGAGCAGTCTATCTGTCTCCACCCTCCTCTGTGTCTGACTTACTCTTTATGTCCCTTTGCGTTCCTCCATCTCTCTCTCTCTCCCCCCCCCTCCCCCCCCACCCGTGATCTAGAGTTTGGGTGTTATTAGGTGAAAGATGTGCCACGCAGATGATGAGTCATCCTGTCACTCTGTCATCTCCACCTCTCCTCCTCCTCCACCCTCCAGCCCTCCCGACTCTCTCACCGCACACAGCATTTTCTCCTTACAAGACGAGCTCAGATCGCTCACACGTGCCGCAGGATGCTACGAGGGGCACACAGACGCTGTCGTTTCCTCCTCACGCAGGCCTCTCCGCCTGACAGAGACGTCAAACTACCACTTCCCCAAAAGCAGCAGGCACCACATCAACACACATACATTTTTTGCCGACGTGTCGCTGCCTTGTTGTCTGAAGTTACCATCATTTTTTAATTATTTTTTTCCCTTCTTTAACATGCTTTTTTTCCTCTAGCGTGTACATGCGTGGAATTCAAACGGTTCCCCCTCTGAACGCTGTGATGGAATATGACATGCTCATAATATTTCCAAGGCCCTGTCAGATAGCTTTAACGGCTTACTATGCATGTTTTCTGACCTTTGTTTTATTTGTTTCTCTGCCACGGTGACCGTTGAACCTGGGCTTTGTTGGAAATGGCAGATAATCTCCTGCTTTGCATGGGCAAAGCTTTCCCTCCGTGCAGCCGAGAATGTGTCTATCTGCTAACCCTGAGGCAGGGCCATTGTCTTGCTCGAGACAGAGGGAGAAAGAAAGTGAGCGAGCTGTGGAGAGAGAGGAAGAATGGAGGGAGAGCGGTGGAGGAATGGAAAGCAAAGGCATCTGCAATGCAAATGGGTGCCCTGCAACCCTGAATAATTCAAAGTGTTGAATGGAAATCTTGCTTTTCTGATCCCCTGTCATTAACTTCTGCTGGAGTGGGCCATTCTCATTTGGGCTCTTTTGGCCTGCGCACCTCCCATTCTGTACCAGCCCTCCCCCTTCTCACTCTCTTTCTCTCTCTCACCCCCTCTGCCTGTACTTTCGCTCTCGCCCACTTTACCTCGTCGTCTTTAGAAACCACTTTCTCCCTCTGCTTATTCATAGAAACTCCGCACGCCTGTTGCCCTCCCGTCTCCCTCTCAGGTCCTCTTCACTGATAAGCCGCGTCGCTTCCTTCCTAGCGAACTGTTTGAAAAGAATTGAGAGAAGAAGAAAAGAGGCCCCACTCTGTTTTTATGGCCCTAATTTCCTTGTACAGTTGATCTGTGGATTATATGCTGCCAGCAGCCATGGGGGATACAGATGGTGAACCTTTGTGAGGGCCCTCTCTAAGCTCTTCTTATTAAAAGAACGGAGAGAAAGGATTATCTCTCACTTGCTGAATATCAGATTCATACACAATGCAGCCGGTGTATTCATTGAACGAGTGCTGCTCCCTTTGTTAATTGCTGCAATGGTAGAAGTGGTGGAGTTGGTTTTCTTGCGCGCCCTCTTTTTTTTTGTTTCTCCGTCTCACCCCCAGCTCCGAGCCTCATTTTTGAAAAGTAAGATGTTTGATGTTACAATGCACTCAGCCTGCCTTTGTCGCTGCCGTGGTGGAGAAATTCTATTTTCCTGTTTTGGTTTCGTTTATTTTCTGCCTTTAATGTGTTTCTTTCTGTGTCCGTCTGCTGCTTCAGCCCCCATTGAGCTGAGAGGGAGCGGCTTAATATATTATTTGATGGATTAGAGCCTGAGCGTTTTTGAATAATTCATTCTAGGTTATTAATGTGACTGTCAGCCGCTGGTGTTTCATATGCCCCTGACTCTGGGTTTTTATTGGTCACTGAAAGCCCACAGACATTGGAATTCTATTCCTAAACATAACACTGTACAGTCGGCATGGCTGTCTGAATTAGACTTGTGACAGATGTGGAGATTCATTAGCGGCTGGCCGTCTCTGGCAATGACTGATATTCTGTGCTCAGCGCGGCCTGAAAACTTTGTTAGAGTTTGTACACTGTGTTCTCACTGACCTGTATCAAATTTGCACAGTGAAGTTTGTAATTTATCAGTTTAGAGTTGGGCACCATTTTTGGGTCCAGTTCAAAGTTAGGAAAACACCCTGATTCATTAAGCTCAGTGTCTAAAAAAAAAGGGCGGAAAATTGCAGAGAGCAGCATAAAGGTGATGATTTATTAAAGTAGCAAATAGTTAATCTACCTTGAAACAATTTGAGTTTTAGTGCACTGAACTTTTCTTAAGTACTGAGTTCTTTCTAAAGTTTGTCATTTAAAATTGCAGGCTCAAGCTCATTACCTTAGATAAGGGATTTGGAAAAAGGCTCATTTTCATACTGGATTCAGATTCAATAAAATTCTGTCGAACTCCAGTCAGACATCAGTGTCCTCTGGTTGTGGAGGAGGCTCAGATCCACTGTCCCCGCTGCAGTGGCAGTTCTTCTTCATGCACATATTCTAGGCAGGTTTCCTTCTCTCGTAGTCCTCCCGTACTCTCTGAGCTGGCTGCCCTGGTGGGGTCGACGAGTCGGTGGTCTTGAATTTGCCGGAGCTCTGAGACTGCAGAGTAATTTAGCCAAGGCATGATGTTACTGCAAGATGAGCTGCGGCGAGATGCTAGCATGTAATTGCCAGTTGAGTTGACTGTGCGTCTTCATTGGCGCTGTGTATGCAGGGCGTCAGCTGCAACTTTGCAGGCTGATGGGGTGCACCGCCAAGCACAGATCTCTGTTTAATGATTGCGGCAAGTTGTGCGATTGATTGGATCGCTTTGGGGCACACTTTTTGCACGGACAGCCGCCTTGTCAAGAGCGTTCTCGCTAGAATTAACTGCATATCTTGGTTTCTTCATCCACGGGCCCTTTGATTGACACCAAAGGTGTTGCTTTGAGATTTTTAATACCTTTATAAATCTCTTGAGGCTCTCCTGGTTTTTCCCTCCCTCCCTGCTTACCCCCCATCTTCTCCTTCTTCCTGGAAGAAGTTTTGAAAATCTAATAAGAAGCAAAAAACTTTGAGTTTCACCGACTTTGAGGCCTCCATTTGGGGAACTTTACAAATCTGCTGTGTCATCAAAACATGAAGAAAGCTGCCTCCCGGCCCCACCCACACCCCTCCAGCCTCAGTGTTCGCACACATGAATGCGTTATGAGTGATAGTTGAAAGACATTCAAAACTTGGTCCTGGGAGGGAGCTCTTATCTTCCCACAGCTGCTCTCCAGAGGAAACATCTGCTACCTAGCAGCGTCTAGAACTGAGGTCCACATTATGGTAAAACCACAAATCTCAGTGCTGATGCTTAGTGGAAAACATCCTGTGAAGAAGCCGGCTCCCCTCTCCAGAGCCTCCTGCGGTCAGCCTCAGAGAGACGCTCGCTCTGCCATGCCAAGATTAAGGAGGCCTTGCTTACTGATACACATCTGCAAGGGGTTTAGTGGCATGTTGTGTTTGTGGATGACTTCAAGAGGAGTTTAGATTTATGGATATTGATTTATAGGCGTTTCATGTTCAGATTTGGGATGGTCGTAAGCAAAAGCAGGAAATGACTTTTTTGTCTAAAACCGCAAAGACGAGTGCCTTCTGCATTCACAGGCTCCTTTCATTATTTCACCACTCAACAGGATTTTTGTATTAGTAAAGGGCCTCCAAATGAATGAGAGCCTGTTACTTGCCAAAGTGGCTGTGAGGGTGAGACAAAGTTGTCAGGCTTAATCAAATTTTACGAACATTTGGGCAATGGCTGGTAGTAATTTCCCACTCTGTTTAGAAGTAAAGGGCATGCGAGGCAGATCGAGTGGGTGTGTGCTTGTGTTTGTCTTTGTGCTAGGTGGTTTGTTTGTATTTTTTTTTTATGGTTTCGGTTATGTAGGCTGCATCTCCACTGTTTGTGTGTGTGTGTGTGTGTAAATGGCCTGTTAGCCATCTGAAAGCAGTTTCCCTCCCCAGATGATGAATCTCTCATATGTTTTTGATGTCGTCCATGAAAGCAGTTTGCGCATTTAGACTTGCAACCGCACCGCGCCCCATTTCCACCGGCTCATTTATGCACATAATAAAAACCGCTGCACGATTGTATACCCAATTTGCCAGGTGGTTATTGCTTTCTAAATTGAATGAGCCACCCTAAGTGTGATGGTTCGAAGTTGTACGGAGCTTAAAGGCACCATGATAGTTGCACTGATTTTCGGTAGAAACAGTAGAAGAACAAAACAACAAAACACACAAAAGGAGAGTTGACTTGTACAAAGGAGCTGACTGTTGCATCTGAATGAGCTGGAGATGCTGCATATCATTCCCAAAGAGAGAGAAATTCGGGATACTTGTCTTGTTCTTTGCTCGCTGTGACAGCAGCTCCCTCTCTTGCAATTTGGGACCAATCCTCTATCGAATTTCTCTCTTTGTCCCTTGTCTTGTGTGTGTGTGTGTGTGTGTGTGTGTGTGTGTGTGTGTGTGTGTGTGTGTGTGTGTGTGTGTGTTGGTGCATGCACATGCTCTATAAAATGTGTTTCTTTCACCCTCACAATTCAAGTGAGATTCACCGCATTCTGTTTGTTGTGTGGACATCTGCACAGATAATTTGCACCCGAGCGCGTAGGCGACGGACAAAGAGGACATTATACTTTTGCCCACACTGTCCGTGAATAGGTTTGAGCGTGAAGTGCATAAGTCTGTATGTGGAGTTGCACATGCGACACAGGCTGCCACTCTAAATTCAAGTATGATGTTTATGTGACCTTGGCCAGTTCCATTTCACTGTGGTGATGCAACCATCCCTTCCTCTCCTCCTCCTCCTCCTCCTCCTCCTCCTCCTCCTCCTCCTGCGCTCTGACAAGGGGGAGGTGGATCTGCACCGGAACCCCGAGGTCATTTCACCACCAAAAAGCAATAAAAATGCACTCCTACTTTTAATAAAGCAATTATAACTCATTGCCGAGTTCAATTAATTTTAAGTTTTCCATTAGGAGAGAAGTCTAAAATTGCCTCAGAATTGCTAGAAATTTTTTACACCAGCGATGCACTGGTGGAATGTCATGCTTTTCACAGTCACTTTAAACTTGTATTGGTGGAGGTTGGGCACTGGTTTACCATTTCACAGCGAGTATTTTCAGCAAATACTACAGATTGCGTACTCTTCCTCTACCCTTCAGTATCGATTTTGTCTTCATTTGTCCTTAGTTTCTTCTCTTCTTTCTTCAGGTGCTGTGTATTTGGAAGGAGGTCTGGAGGAGGCCCGGCAGCTCTTTGGTAGACTGCTCTTCAACGGCGAGGTAAACGAACTCTCATTTGGATTCTGGCCTTTGCCGCTCTGTAGTTTCACGTAGGGGATGTGTATTTGCATGAGAGTGTGTCTCTTTCATTTTGTGTGTGCACACATCAGACATAGAGATGAGCTGCGGACACGCTAGACAAGATTTTCCCGTTTCGATGGGAGGAAGACAGAAGCGTTTTCACCAATCTGGTCTCTTTTATTCATTCAAACCCACACACGGCATTTTTTGGCAAAGTACCACACGTTGCACGATACTGAGGACGTGCCAGTCTCAAAACCTGACATCTCACAATGCTCGCTTTACCCTGCAATACTTTTGACTAGCTGCTTATTGTGTGTATGCTGATATGCACAGAGATAATACAATAAGACGGAGAAAAAGAAAATCTGGATGGAGCCGTAGTTTGGCTTGTGTATTTTGCAGAATGAACTGGAGGTGTGGAACATTGCGGTTTGCCAGTCTTGAGCAGGACACCTGCTATTGTGTGTGTGTGTGTGTGTGTGTGTGTGTGTGTGTGTGTGTGTGTGTGAGATCAGCAGGCATGAATAATTGATGAATGAATCAGTATTTGCATTTATCTTGGCAAGAAATGTTATGAATCAATTAAATGGCTTGCAGCACGTCTAGCATGTAGCAGCAGGCTTAGTCCTAATTGGGTATTGAGGCTGTTTGTCTGAGATTCACTTGGTGACTCCCACACACTTCAGGACACACGGCGTGATCTATCACACTTGTTTGATCAGAATCAGTTGTCTTTGAGAGACCTGACGAGAGGCTTCAGGAATAAATCTTTGAAAACCTCACACCACAAAACAAGTGGGAAAAAATATTGGTTATAACTGGCCCCTCTCAAAAATATACATGCTGGATGATTTTTTTTAAAAGTACTACTTTTTAAAAAATATCTTTTTATACACTACATGTTTATTTACAAAATTCTTCACGATTCAAGGCCAATAATTCCAGGTTCTTTTTCAAATTTTAGTCTTTTATTTGCAGTTTTTTTTCACTTTGACAAAACCTCTGGCCTTGATTTGTCTCTATGCTTGGCTAAATTTACTGTGAATCTTTTCTACTGTGTGACCGGCCATTGTGTTTGAGTACTAACAGTAAAGTATTTGCTGCTATGTGAAGAGCTGCAGTGTCCTCGGTTCTGTTTTACCGTCATCCCCTGGCCATGAAAGTTGACAGCAGTTATTGAGTTACTGTGAACTGAAGGTCTTTATTTGTATGATGAGAAAATCCCTTTAAGGGACTTGACTTATTGAAGCTGCTGAACAGATGTGGATTATACGAAACTACACAATTGTAATGACTTTATTATAAAGAGCAGTGACAGACAATGAGGTGCACCGCTGTCATGACTGCGATTTCAAACTGCAGTATAGACAAAGAGAAACATGCACAAACAAACAAGGCTTCTGAAGCGAAAGAATCACATCTTTATCCCATGACTACAGAAGATACCTGCTGTTGCATGTTTCCATGATAGTCTAATTGATGATGGGATATGGAGTGCGGGCGTTTGTTTCATCACTCAGGGAGACAACAGATGAGAGGAAAGCTGGCCGTGCTTATGATAGCATTTCCAGATGGAGCCTCCATGTACAATGAGTAACGAAAAGAGAAAGATGGGATGTATTAGTAGTACATTTGAAAAAAGGAAGAAGACAGTGAGTATGATATCAGATGCAGAGCTGTTGAAGTTGTGAATTGTCTCTATTTAATATGATAATATACAAATAATAATACTAACAATGCTACTACTACTACTAGTAGTAGTAGTACTCATAATATCATACAAGAGCATCCACATTAGTGTTAACAATGAAGGACATTTCAAAATCAATTCCAAAATCTAGTGGGAGCAGTGTAAAAGCATGGCCAAACGGAGGATATGTGATCTGTATTCTTTGTTGTACTTCTAAGTGTCCCTTCAGCATTTTGGATCCCCTGGAGACGAGTGTGAGCTTTGCAGCTTATGCAAGAAAACAAGGAATTAAAGTGGTCAATGCAAAGAGTAATAAATGCAAACAATAAATAACTTTCACTTCTAAAAAGGATAAAGAACATGAGCAGCGCTTTATACATGACCTAATCAGAAAAACATTTGCCTTATTTAAAAAAGTTTAATTCTGCACAGAATACGTAATTATTCAATTCAGACAGGATCAAATTTGAAATATAATTGGTTATGATTTGCTAACATTAAGACACAATGACCCTTATTGATGTTACCAACAGGGAGCGTACCAATAAAAAACAGATGGGGACCGAATATGGAACCTTGAGGACCTCCACATGTGACGTTTGTAGGGCGTCAAGTAAAATTTTATGATCAGCTAAAAAATGTATTGAATGGCTTTTAACACAAAGTCTTGTAACTATAGTCTAATTCACCAATTGTAACTTTTATTGGTTGGGCCCTAATTAACACTGTTATTGACTCTTGTTCTGTATCTTTTTGGCCTCTGAGGAACATTACAGTTTTACCAGCTGACACGACTCAGCCCTGAATGCTCCAGATCAGACTGGTCTTCCTGGGATTGAACTGACTCATTGTCACACAGCTGGCCACTGCCGTCCTCCATGTCTCACAGTGCTGCTCCTGATTCTGTCTTTGGGAATCTGTTACGACACAAACTCTCTGTAAATGAAAACACAGATAACAAGAAACACAAGCACAGCTCCTATCAGTGGAAAAAATGGTTCCCCGTCACCAAAAACCTTTTCAATACCTAACAATCAATAACATCACAGCCATTATGTGCAGCCAATATTTTCAGCTCTACAGTAAAGTTCAGCCCACGCACTTAATGAAGTACAACTATAGATGCTGAGGGAACGTATTGATGGGGTTGCGTGCGACCGAGATTCCCAAGAGAAGCCGTGCAAACCAAAGTTGACTCATTTTCAACTTTGATTTGAAACTTTCTAGACGTGCAGACAAGAGATCGAAATAGTATGGCTTGTCACCCCCCCCCTGCTGAATCCTCCTGATGGCTTCTCTGTCATACAAAGCTGAGAGGAGACAGATGGACGCAGACCAGAAAGCCAAACACCAGCCGGGTGGTATGACGGGTATGGGGCTGGGGAGATGTGGGGCCGACCAGAGCGATGGACAGACAGACAGAGGGAGGGAGAGAGTTTCTGTGGTCTGCAGGATCACTCCAATCCTTCTGTATTTCTAGCTTAACACGTCAGAATGGGTCTTCGCCCAGCACATTACCAAACTAATGAGATGCTGTGCAAAACTGAAGGACTCTCCATTTTTCTCTCACACACTGGAAGGTTTTACTGCTCCCATTTGTCGGTATGATATTCCATTCACACATGGGCGATCAGTCCCATACCCTCCTTTTCGCTCTCTAACAACAGGATGCTGGCTGGTGTCTCTCTATTGCTCCCTCTTGTTTTCTCCATCTTTTCCTTTTCCATTTTTTCGCCTCTCCCTAACACCCCAGGATGTCATTACCCCCACAGATGTTTCGCTCCAGTCCTCTTACGACATGTCAACACAAAAGCGCCGCAACTCCGGAGGTAGAATTCAGAATTGACTACCTAAAACAAAGCACGCATGTAATTTCCACCTCAAGACCCAGCCAGACAAACAGTGGCCCCAGTTTTTTTCTCCCTCTCCCTTTCTCTCTGTTATTCCCTAATTGGTATGGCATTCATGGCTGGAGCGCAACAGTTATTTCCATCCACTTGTTTTTCTCTCAACACATCACCTTTGCTGGCACTGGTTCCCAAACAACAGGGCTCTTACAGGGGATGGAATCTGGCTTCATTGCACACAGACGCCCGGAGGAAACAATAGATGCTAATTTGCTAATGACATTACTGTGGAGGTTATTAAAGCATCAGCAGAGAGGAAGGAAGCATCTTCTTTCAGGGGGGGTGGGTGGATTGGGGGAGCTGCTCAATTGCTCCCAACCTGGACTCAACAGCAGTGCGACATTACCGGGAAAAGATGTCAATGCGACTGTGCCGTCCCAGGGGAAGTGTCTCTTTTGAGGAGCAATCACCATAATGATGATGTCGCTAGTTGCCCATGGGCTAATCTGTTGGCTTTTATTAACGCCGCCACACAAGCACTCAAACACCAAATGTGACAAAGGTTGCTGTGACAACTGAGATGGTCACCATGGCACTGGGATGGCCGCTTTTGGTAAGTATGGCATGGCAGCCTTCTTCCTACCCCCCCCTCACTTCTGGGTGCGGTGCCAAAAAGGGTTTTAGAGCAGCTTGCTTTCAACCGCCTCCAGCACGGATCGCCTCACGATCTCAAGCTTTCAACACCCTTTCTTCACGTTTTGATCGTGTTTACACTGCTGGTGTGTTTCCTGAGTCGAATGGTTTTAACTGTATTTGATAATAACGACTTACTCTGATATTATTATGGTCTCTTGGTGCACCAGTAGAGTGTGCTAGGCTTACATGCTCACACGGGTGAAAGGCTGGATGACAACTCCCTCCACACGAAGGCCACCTCACTGACTTGCATCAGCAGTTGCCCCCGTCTCTGTTCGCTGGATTCAAGCTGGCTCGTCATTCATTTGCATTCCACTTTTAAAAGAACATCCCCTGGATATGAGTGTGAGATGGAGTGTTTTTATTTTCTGACGTGGACCCTCTCTGCTTGCATCTGCACCGTGGGTATGCTTTGTCTTGGAACAGCTACAGCTAATATTTCTAACGTTTGAATAAGTGTGTGTTCTCCACTGCGTCCTTGGCTTGGTAATAGCTTGGAGAATGAATGCATGCACGGGCCACTTTCCATTCACATGCACTGTTCTGCTCACACTCACAGGAACTGTAAAAGTTGTGCTCAACCGTGAATCACATGATGGACTTCGCCAAAGAGTCGACAGTAGTTTTCCAATATTGGAAGATCACCTTGACCGTTGGCTGAAAGAAGCTTCCCTTTTGGACTTAGGCCCGCTTTCATGTTGCTATTGATCAGCGACACTATCTCTTATTGATTTCTCTGCTGCACTACTACGTTTGATGGATTGATTGGCAGCCTGTGGCTAGAGACCAATTTGTCAAGGAGCATTGGACCTTGTCAGAGAAGAGCGCCATTATGGTGTGTGTGTGGGTAGAGGGTATAGTGGCGTTGCCTATTCACGGTTGGCTAGCGAGCCCTGAGTATGCGCAAGACTGAGCCTGCATCTCGTCTCCCCCGTGGTTATAGGCGCGCTGATTGAAGCCCACCTTAAAACGGAGATCATAGGCGGTTTCACCAAGTTGCTTTTCATTTTGCTTTTAATTTCAGCTCTCATTACGGGTAGGCCGTTGACATTCAAATAAACATGTTTGCATATGTTTTTTTTTTTCTTTTTTTTTTTTTTTCTGTTTGTAGCACAAGAGCTCCATCCTCCAAATGGCTGTGATTCAGCTGCTGCACATGATGATTTGTGCCCCTAGTAATTATACCTTCCTCGTGCCGGGAGAGAGAGAGAGTAGGGAGAAAAAAACCTGTTGTTATTCTTAAATCCCCACTCGATGCTGGCTTAATCATTGTCTGCCTTGTCTTTGCAATGACTGTAATTGAAACATTAGCTGTTCGGGTCTATATACAGCATGTGGGCGGATCGTGTGCGCCCTGTGGACGGATTTTAATCAAAAGCCTCGATCACAAGCCGAAGCAACTTGTGTATACTTCACTTCCTCTCTTTATGTTTCTATTCTCTTCTCCTCATTTTCTGCACTCGTGTATGCATGTGTATCCTGCATTTACCATGCATCGCTTTCACGTGTATTTTCCTGCAATTTGCGCAGCTGCACAAATCACTACGTCAAAAGCAAGCGATCCATTAGCCGGTGCTATTGACTTTCCTTTAAGCGATGCCATCCTCCACAGCCAAGAACCCATGTTGTATTCACAAGCAGGCTCCGTGTTGACTTGATACCTGCTATGTACTTAGTGCTTTTCAACTCCAGTCCCAGGCTAAGAGACAAGCAACCAAAAGGAAGCATTTGCTCAAACGTATTGACCACTTTCATGAATTTTTCATTGGCTGCTCAAGGCGATGGGTTGCCAGCTGGGCGGGTTGAGGAGATGAGGCGCCTATTCGATGCCGCTGACCACACACACAACCCCCCCTAGGCTAGCGCCGCATTTTAAAGGTTTATCTCCTTGAACCCTTTAAACACCTGAGTGATACTGTACTTTAGAGGCCCTCACCACATCTCTATCACCGCGATGACTCACCCAACATTAGACCCCAGGCCCAAAACTGCTTCTGACTGGCGTTGTCCTTGGCAACAACTTGAGCCACAGCTTATACTCCCTCCCTCCCTCCCTCTCTCCCTCCCTCTCTCTCTCTCTCTCTCCCTCTCTCTCTCTCTCTCTCTGTGCTGTCTGTTTCTGAGCCTCTGTCTCTCCACCATTCGATCTTGTCTGGTTACTTCAGAGCAGAGTTGAGGAAACATGTTGATCTTGCACATATTTCTCTCCACAGGCAGGGGAGGCACAGCACTGTCAGTGTGTGTCTCCAGAGACAGCACACTTCTCAAAGCCAAATCCCAACCCCACCCCGCCGACCGCAACACCCTCTGCTCAAATCCACATCCTCACCCCCCACCTCGCTCCCCAGTGGGTGGTCGATATACAGACCTCTTGGTCTGAAAATAAGATGCTGACTCATTTGCTGTTTTTTTTTTTTTTTTTTTCTTTTCACCGCCCTCTGTTGGGGTCTAACGAGTGAGTGTCCCCGACATCATCACAATCAACAAACAAGTTTTTTCCGTCCACCACAGAATCATAAATGATTAGACTTCATTAAGTGTTAAACTGATTCTTGATGCTGAGAAACCGAGCTGCTGTCTCTGATATTGTTGAAGAGCGAGCTGTCAGTTCTGTTGGTGGATTACGACCAATGAACTCATGTCCTTTCTCACACACTTCTCAGCGGATCCATGTAGTGTGAAAGGGGTCGCTCAGAGTATCGAGTCCTCACCGGACCAGAGTCCTCAGTTCTCCACAGCTTCACACACAAATGTTTTAGCAACTTTCAGCCCATTGTTTTGGTTTTCTTTCACTGCTCTCTTTAACCTGTTTCCAGCCAGAGCGGACAGAGAAAAATAAACTAACTAAACTCAACCTGCTCTTCACCTGCTGGTGGACACACAAAGCGAACATAGTGGGGTATTTAGCTGAGACAGAGGTAATATTTAACTTACATTCCTCGACGTTAAATGCTAACACTGCTCCATAACTGGGCAGGATATTGATTTGTGGATTACAATATATCAGTATTGTATTTACAGCTTGTTCCACTGCCCCCAACTGGCCGAAAAATCAATGAATGCAGCTTGAATATTCATGGTAAACCAGGATGAGCGTGGTTAATAGGGGCCAAGGGAGCAGGAGAACTACACTCATGGCTTCAACAGTATTTTATCCTGCGCAATTTACAACCGGTGCCTCTAATAGACAACACGTTCCCCAGCCTGCTGTCTCACACGTTCATACAAATCAGTTGTCAAGGATAACAAGGCAGCCGACGGGGGTCTTACCTGCAGCTCACGTTCCAGCAGTGTGTTCACATCGTGGCCTCTGGTTCTCTTAACCCTTTATAGGGCAAGTGACTATTTTTGGTAATGTCCGCAAAATTTGTGAAAATTTTTACAACAGAAATAAAGTTTTGTTATGTCCTCCAAAAACACTCTGAGGTTGAATTTTTGAATTTCAAAGTATTTCAGTGAGTGTCCTATAAAGGGTTAACAAACTAAGCTTTTCAGGTTCTTCTTTTTACTGTATTTACAGGCTAAAATTAGAACTGTGTGTCAGTGTGAAGGTTTCCTGTCCATCAGAACGGCCAATACAACTTCTCACTTCTATCATTGCATCAGAGAGTGCAAAGACATGATTAAATACTTAAAACTCCACCTTTATAATTTAAGTTTTTTGCTCTCAAGCTGAGACCTTAATTATTAGAGGGGCAAACAAGTGTTTGGGGTTGTAATTGCCCCCTGGAGAGGGAGGTGAAGATGCACATAGCATGTGTAATCTTCAATCAGCCTGGCATCTGCACAGAATCATATCCTTTATCTATAAATATTACATGGTGTATTTTTTGAAATATCTTTTCTTTTTGATCAATTTATTATCATGTTTATTTGTTCGGTTATAGGCTGGTTAGGATTGTTTGCCGTAGATGACCCTCATGATTTCTTCCCTCTAACCGCTCGTCTGTCTCCCCCCCTCCTTCTCTGTCTTTGCAGAACCTACGGGAGGTCTGGCTCAACTACCCTCCGCACCCCCTGCAGGTTGGTGGAGATATGTTTTATTATTGATGTTTATTTTGGCTAGGTGCCTCTCATTAAAACTCACCTCACCCCCAAGACACAAAAGCGCTCTCCCATCTTTGAAGTTTTCCACTCTGAATGTATGTTTTTTCGTCTGTGTGTGTGTGTGTGTGTGTGTTGCTAACAGGGGTGGGCAAGCTGTTAGTTATTTCGCCCGAGGCTGACTGAGTTCTTTATAGCTGTCACAAGGCCCCCAGTAGCCTTCCACTAGTCTCCATTGTTCTGCTCCTGTGTCTCGCTGCTCTCCATTTTGGTCGAGACCCTAATCCGCTTTTTCATTTACTCACTCCCTCTTCCTCCTCGCCGTTGCTCCTTTCTCTCCTCTTTCACCATTCTCCCCTTCTCCTATATCATGCTTTTGCGCTCCCCCCCCCCCTCTCCCCCTCCGCTCTCCTCCTCTCGCTCCCTCTCTGTTCTGCCGTTCTTTGCTTTGCATGATCTGCCCAGAAACATTGAACATGTCAACAGTGTTTGTTTGAAATTAGGATTTGGAAGAAGAGATCAAAGATGCCATAACAGGATTACAGTCCCGAATCACATGGGGCCTCCAGGGACCGTCAGGCATCCTTCTCTCTGATGTGTTTGTGTGGAGAAAGTGTTTCTTTGTGTGTATGCCGAGACTCGTCTTTAAGCAGTTTATTCTCCTCATCTCGCTGCGTGTGCTCGAGTGTTGCCGCGTCTTCATATGTGCATCTTTGCATATCCCTATTTTTCCCAAAATAACATTGTGTTTCTGTTTGTGTGTTTGCACGTACTGTATGTATGATGTATTTGTATATACTGCATGTTTGTTTTCCCTCGTCTTTGCCTGGTATTTTTCATCCTGAAAAGCGGCAGATCCGCCGAGCGCCTGGATGTTTAAGTTGAGCCTGTCAGTGCTCAGAATAAACTCATTGTATGCAGCAGTCTGTTTTCCTGGTGAGCTGCACAGCGGAGGCCCAGCGGCGGGCGGCACGGTCAGGGTGGAGCCCCGGGGTCGGCCCTACAACTGCTCTGTGGCGCGAGGAATCCCCCCACCGTGTGCTGCATGAGTAGTCATTAGCCGCTTCAGAGGTGTGGCCTCATTACCACACACTGTGCATGGCTGCGCTTTCCTCTGGGTGGTCCCCTGCCAGTGGGGTGACGCCTATTATATTGTGCCAGTCCCTTGGTAGCTTCATAGCATCCTGACCTTTTGTCTTGTGCAGGTTCACACAATGAAACAAATATCTGTCCCTTCATTATTTATTTAATTATATATTCTATAATTGATGGAGGCCCCTCGAGTTTAGGCTAGAACATGATGCCCAAAATTGTTGCTGAGAGGCAACAAGGTGTCACCCCCCTCTGCCCCCCCCTCCACCAAGATGAGGATGACAAACAGAGGTGAGAGAGGAGCTGACTTAATGAGATCAGAGTGGATGGCGAAGGGAGCTCGCCATGGCATGGCTAATTATGCGTACCCTCGTCTTTGGCATACATGCATACATTAGCCTTGCCACCGACGTGCCCTACAGAGCGCGGTGCAACGCTCCGAGGCACGTCTTTATGTCTTTCGTGTTTGCTCGATTCGCACCAGCGCATCATCACCCCCAGCTCTCCACAATAATTTCCCAGAACGTCATTTACGTGGAGTCTGGATTTCAAAATTTTTGCTTTGGTCTATTGGGGAGATACACGAGCGTCAGGCTTTTTGGACCTCAAAAGACCTCGGCTCTGATTCTGCTTTCTGCCTGGACTGAGCTGAAAGTGATGCTTTGAAGCCATTTCAAAAGTGTGTATTTTTTTTTTTTTTCTTCTTTTCTAACTGCTGTTGATTTTTTTTTCCTCCTCTCTTCACTTCGTTTGAAGCCTTGCTGCTGGCCATTCCCCCTGAAGGATCGCTAGCGCCTATGAGTGCTGAACTCCTCAGATGCGAGTTAGTTGTGATGCATGACATTTAAACGCCTCTCGTTAATTAACAGAGGGGAAAAAAAAGGCTGAAATGAAATGTTTCTTAGGACATATTGGAAGATGGAACCATGACATTACTGGCGGCACTCCAATTAAAATACTGAGTTTAAAAATACATCTCTGCTCTGCGCTCTGGCTTGACATGGGAGGCTCTGAGAAAGCTGTTTACTTGTCATGTCATCACCAAAACACAAAGAATACACTTGAAAATGAAGAGAGTGTCCGTCCTTCTTCGGAGAGCCTCCATTGTACATGTCTTTATTCTTATTTTTGTGCTACTTTTGCAGCTAAATGGAGCGAGCTAAAATGGTGAACTGAATGTGCTTTAGCTCCCTTTGAATGTCCACATGAAATTATGTTGCTCAGTATTTTCTGTTTTCTGTGGAAAAGACATCTTGGTCAAGCTCACACTTGTACCACGCTGAGACCAATTAGATGTTTCTAGCTGCCTAATTAATGCGCCCATAAGGATATCTCTTGATTCAACAAACATGCATGCACATATTTTCTTAGCATATCACTTCTTTTTCTAATGGGTACAGACATGAGCTAATACTGTAGTTAAAGCTAGCGGCAGTGTTTTGCTAAACCTGTTTACCTCTGAACTCACAACGCCCTAAAGCCAATGTAAAGATCTACAACAATTATTATTACAATTATTCCTTCACAGAGTCGAAGCCATGAGGCCGCCATTCTCTGATACCTTCTCTGATATGAACTCGCAGAACGACTGAGTCACCACAGATATTAATTGACCGCTTGAATCACCAGATTTAGAGAGAGAGAGAGAGGAAAAAAAACAAGCTGTTTGACTTAAAACTTAATGACGAAGAGATTCCATCTGCTGCAGATCATCGGAGTTTGTTTTGAGGCGGAGTAAAAACACACACTCTAAACGGGCCCTCAAGCAGCTCATACTGTAGAGGTTCATTCCGTTTAAAGAATTTATTTGACACTCTTATGCAGAACGACTTCATTGAGCAAATCGGGTCTTTTTTTTGTGTGTGTGTGTGTGTGTATGTGTGTGTGATTCAAGGATCCTTGAAGCAGCCATGCTGGTTGTTACTGGGCACAGACTGTATTTGTTGTTTTGAGATTTTAAGATTTTGTCCTTGGCTGTTTCTTTTTTTGCTTTGGTTTTATTCTGTCGTAGATTATTACAGACGATTAATACAGAAGACCAAAAAAATCACTAAATGGAATAAAAGATATTTAATAGCGCTGAACATGGACAAGATGTTCGGCATAAAATTAATGAAAAACAAAAGATTTCCCTCCCTCAAATCACCACAGCTGGGCTAGATTTCAATCATGAATTGAAGTTTTGAATTGAATAATTCAAATAAGTCATGTTAGAAATATTTGAACATTTACTCGAGTATGACCCATCAATCACACCACATAGCCAGAAGTAAGTGGACACCTGAACACTGCACACCATTATGTTATTGTTGAACACCTCATCCTAAAAAAAACGTGGCCATCACTGGAAACCTGGCTGCAATGAATTGCCAACATTCAGCCACAAGAACATTAATGAGGTTGGCCACAGATGTTGCTGGGTGAAGGTCTGGCTTGGAGTTGGCTTTGTAGTTCATCCCAGATGTGTTGGACGGGGTTCAGGTCAGGGGTCTGTGCAGTCCTTCAACACCAAACTGGGAAAACCTTTTCTTATCGACCTGCCTTTGTGCAAGGTGACACTGTCAAGTTGAAACAGGAATGAACCTTGAGCAAACCACAGAGTGGGAAGGATACTGAAAATACAACTATAAACTGTAACCTGAATATCCCTTTATTGGAACCAAGGACCCATGGAACATAGAACTAGACTGAAATAGCATTGTGATATTGGTTTTAAACAAAGGAACAATTTCTTTTTAATTTGACATAATTTAATTAGTGAGACGCTAGAGCCCCTTACAGCTCCATGTTTATGTCATGTTTTCTCCTTGTCCAGGTCCAGGAGCCTCAGACGGACAGGCAGCTGATCGAGACGTCTCCAGTCCTCCAGAAACTGACCAGCTTCGAGGACTCGATCGGAGTTTTGTTCACGCATGTGCGTCTCCTGGCCCGAGCCTTCACCTTGAGGACCGTGGGCTTCAACCACCTCACCCTGTAAGTACGGTCAGTGTTTGTTTGTTGATAATGGAGTTACAGCCAATTAAAATGCAAAGTGAGGCGCCAGTCGGCCCGATGTAATTTGCAAGGATGCTGCAGAACTAACCAGACTTTGTCTGTTGTTCCCTCCAGAGGTGATGAGCCATGATGCATTATAATATATAATATGATCTGAGATGCTGGGAGTTTTATCATACGTCGAGCATTTTAAATTGTTGCTTCTGCTGTGAATGCGGCAGCCTTCCCCTCCTACATCATCATTATGTTTACCCCCTGCAGCTCATACATTTTCTGGCAGTCACTAAGACTGCTTTATAAAAGGTGATGTGATGTTCAAAGCACCTCGGTGAAAGATAGTCTCTTTCACTGTTTTTTTGGCCCAGTGCCTAATCCAATGGGATCTGTAGTCTGCCTGTATCTCTGAGGCCGTAACCCCACTGCCTCATGGGAAATGGGGTTTTGATTCACTGAGTTGTCCAAGGCCGAAGGTTCAAAACTTATCTTTTTCTTTTGTTGCAGTCGCATCTCTTATCTGACAGTTTATTTTCCCTCATTGTTGTGCTTCAGTCCACCTTGTGAATTCCTGGATTCTCACTTCAGTGATTGTTTTTTCATTTACTCTACATATAATACTGCAGTGTGTTCTGTTTGGAAAGATGCATTTGGTTTTTTTTGGGTTGCTTCTCTCCTGCTAATTGCAGCGTTTCACAGTGATGCTGTGCTGATTTAAGCTCCGACATTGGAAATGTTCTTTTCGTCTCAGCTTCCTCTTTGACATTTGTTCAATAGGCAGTAAAGTTGCAAACTTCTGCAGAGACGACGGAGAAAGAGCAGCTCGGTCTGTTCACAACAAACAAGGCGTCGTCGTGCAGCGACAGTGTAACCTTGCTTCTTCATTGTTAGAGAAGATTGCTGTTTTCATATGAAAATGTATTAACTAATGAGACTGTTCACTCCAATTTGAGCTGTTTCTCAGTATGAGAGGGCTATTTGCAATGGAACCTTAACTCACTTCTGAGCTTTACAACATAACACAATAGTGAGTTTGACAGCTAAAGCAAATTAGCCTTGGCAGCACACCTCTGATATCTTATTGGCAGGCTGCACTCTGTAATTGCTTTCTTAGGTTTGCCACAAGGACATTGCTCTGTGTGTGAGAGTGTGTGTCTGCGGACGTGTGTGTGCGTGTCATACACACATTCACACATACAGTACACTGCTGTGTATCTTCTAATCCATCACTTAAATGTCAAACCTCTCCCCACTCATGGTCAGTGAAGTCGATTAGAGGTCCAGAGGTTTGTCTCCCGCTGAGCTTTACTTTGAGGACTTTCCAACTCAAGGTTGATACCAATGTTATTCTCTAACTTGGTGGCATCACATCCAGTAGCTTGAATCACTATCTGTAAGGTGGAAGTTTAACCTAATGCTTTTTTGTATTTCACAGAATTGTATTGTTATTTTTCCTTTAGCAGCAAAAAGCAAAGAATTCCTATATTTTCAGGGTAATTTATGTTCATTAGCTCATTAGTGGCCAAAGGCAGGTTGACCTAAATAGCGCCGACTGACTTGAAAGCTGGAACTGAGGAGCGGCTGCCCATGAGGACCAAAGGTTATACCAAAGTAGGTCGCACCGCCGTGACGGAGAGAAGAAGGAGGTCGGATAGCGCAGAGAAGGTCAGACAATAAGGTAGACAGCAGATGAGGAGACAGGGCCCAGCTTGGCCTTTGGCCTTCCACTTTATGCAGAAATGGAGGACAGACTGACCTAGAAGAAGACAGCACAAGAAGAAAGTCTGGGAGTTGACCCTGTAGAGAGGCGGTACAGACCTGAGGCTACCATCAGACAGCCGAAATGGAGATCTGTGGCCCCCAGGCGCTGGGCTTCCTATCTCCTCTCACAGCGGAAGAGCTGGGTGTTGCAAGAATTTCACTGCTAGTGAAAAAGAATCCATCTCTCTTCAAGTTCAGTATTTTTTTTTTTTTTTTTTTTTTTTTTTTAAATGAAAGTACATTTCGATGTGCAGCCTTGAGAGGACTTATCTGAAGAATTCATACAGGGAAATATATTTTACTAAATAGATTTAGGTTGCACAGAATTGAAAGTGTAAGTAAATCAGTAAATGCAACAATTTCAATTTTAAATAGCAGGATTTTTTTTTTTTTTTTAAGACAGCAATGACTTTAACACACAGGCTTCGTTTTCAAACATCATGGCAGATTAACTCCATCACAGTCGTTTAGCAACCAGTGTCAGCTGGAGAGTGGTATTTAAGGGTGATCATGTAGGTTAATGTAAATTACAGGAGTTTTCTGAGTATCAGTATTTGACGAAGAGAGAGTGAGGCAGACTAAAACAGAGCTGAAATAATGAAAAATGACGTTTAAATATTTCATCTCAGTTGCTATTTGAAGAAAAAAGTATTAAGTTTTAAGATCAGGCAATTCATTAAACAGCTTGTCTGTAAAGATTTTACATCATCCGCACTATAACTTTAAAGCCAAGGCAGTTTTGTTCCTCTGCAGCGACAACACGCTTAATTCATTTTTCTGTTTAGTGCAGTTTTGCTAAAAGGGACCCTGAGATTTCATTAAGCTGAAGTACCATTTTGAATTTATATTGATCTTTTGATGTCGTGAATTTATTCTCGTATCTCGCGTTACCAACAGATATTTCCTCTATTGTCACTGAGTGTTTGATTCCAAAGCCACAGCTCCACTTGCCCCCCAGTAACACTTTGTAGAAAGTGGCTGCAGATTACACATTTGAACCTCACACAGGCGCGCACATGCGAAACAAGAACGCTATTTCCCTAAGAAGCGAGAGGAAAAAATGGCCTTAAAAAAAATGTGCTCCCCCTCTGCCGGAGCGGGCGGCCTGTCGCTGCCTCTTCAGACGGGCTGTTAAAGGTATTTTAGATCAAAGTCAAAGGCGAATAAAGACCTCGGCTCCACACTTTACTTCAATTTCCCCCACCTTCCCGGAGCATTGTGCCTGTGCTGTTGAAGTGAACAAGGGACAGCTCTTTGTGACGCCTCACACAGCCACTCCTATCTCTCCTTTTCCCCTTCATCTCTTCCCTTCTTCCCTCGCGTCTCTCACTGTCACTCCACTGTTCCCCTTCTCGCTCTGCCTCCTATTGGACACGAAGTGAGCTCACACTGCACCTTCTCAATCTGCCTCCTCCCAGCATACACTCCCTGGCAGCTTCACATGTGCTGAAGTGCGGGATGAGCAGGGACTTCTCCCAGCTTCCCACTGGCCTTCATTTCCCTCTTCTATTACACCCCCCCACCACCACCACCACCCACACCCCCTCCCATCCCAACCTCCGCTCTTCACGCTCTCATGTGTTGTGGCAGAGCCTTTTCATTAAGAAGCTCTGTGATTATTTTTAATGTGGGAGTGTGCGTCAGGCAGTGTCCCTTCCCTCCTAATGAAGCTCAGATCTGGACCTTAAAGACAAGAGCGAAATGAGAAAGTCTCACTGCTCCCGCTCCCTCCTGCTATCTTTAGCTTCACACTGCAAAAATCTGTGTCTTTATTTTCCTCTAATAAACATGAAACATTCAAATGGGAATTTGGGCGACCAGCCAACTCTTTCCATCATATAAAACTACCCTCAAACAATTAGTTGACTGATTGATTGATTGATTGATTGATTGACGTTGGTAATTAATTGTCGTTTATTTGGCAAAAGCGCCAAATATTCTCTCTGCTGTTTATTCTATAACAGTCAGACAACGTCGCTGTGTGTTTTGAAATCATGATGGACATTTCACACCACTGCTGAATTAATGGAAAAATGAATCAGCCAATGAATCTATAAGGAAATTCACTGAATAATAGCAATAGTCTGGGGTATGAGTTTGTTATAAGTTGGCAGAGACACTTCCAGAAGTGTTGTTGTTGTAGTTTAGGTGACAAATTTTTTTCATTTCTCTCTCCTCTTTTCTCTCCTTCTCCCTCTGAAACAATTAACCGATTAGTTAATTAAAAGAAACATAAATTATATACTTGATTATTTGAGTAATTAAGTCTTTTATTAAGCACATTTCTGTTCATGACTTTCTGTTTCCAGCCTCTCAAATGTGAAGTTTCCCTCTGTCTTATATCAATGTTAATTGACCACCTTTGGGTTCTGAACTTTTGCTTGGGCCAAACAAAGAACAGAAACTGTGATGAGCATTTTTTTCAATCTGTGATACATGAATCAGTTAGCCAGCAGAAAAAAAACTAATGACAGGATCCATTGAAAATCAAAATGCCTGCTAAAGATGCTCTAACTGCAGTTTCACCGAGTCTTTAACTTCCCATCTCTTTGGCTCAGATTCGCCGCGGCCCATAAAAGGCAGCCGCTCCACAAATCGGACAATAAACTTTGACCTTTTTCTTTCTTTGATGTCAGCTTCCTGCTCGTCTTCTACCTCTGCATCTCTCTCCCTCTCATCTTCAAGCCCTCCCCTCCTGCGAGGAGCTCATATCTATAGATGGAGATGTGCTCTGCTGTTGTGTATACCTCCCTGCTTGTGTGGTGCTCGCTCTGCCCCCCCCCACCCCCCCGCTTCCTGCCTGCCTGGCACAGCACCAGCCCACATCTGCAATGCTAATCTATAATTCTGTTTAATTAATGACCTGCCTTTCACTGATGGGAGAAAGGCAGGAAGCTGAAGTACAGTATCACAGCGCTGCCATTAGATTTTTCTAGAAATTGTTAGAAGGTTGAATGTTGTTCTCTCAACCTGTGTGCACGCTCGCTGCTTTTATGGGCTTAGGCTTTTTGACAGGCACTCCTGCAGGTGTAGCAGAAGGTTTTTTTTAAGCATGTATTTCTCTTTTTTTTTTTTTTTTTTCCATTTGAATTGCAATCAAAGCCCTGCGTTTTTTTTTTTTTTTCCTTTAGAAGGGCTGCTACTTGAGGCAGCCTCCGAGTTGTCACACAGTTGCCTGTCAGTGCAGCTGTTCCCAGAGGCCACCCATGAAATGTACATCAGCCGACTTCACCGTTTCTGTTAAAAGACTAAAAGCCTGGTAGATTTGTCGAGAGGGCACGATGCCTTTCATGCCCTGCTGATGTGGAGCTGAATAACCTCGTGTAAAACCCTCCCCGCCCCCTCTTTCTACCCCACTCCTCCCTGCCCCCCCTCACTCACCGATCCATTTTATCCTTTTGTAAACTTCCTCTTTTTACTCTCACTCATCCTTGTTTCCTTCTGCCCACCCTTCCTTGTCCAGGGGCCACAACCAGAGGATGGAGTTCCTGGGAGACTCCATCATGCAGCTGGTGGCCACAGAGTACCTCTTCATCCACTTCCCCGACCACCATGAAGGACATTTGACAGTAAGATTAAACCATGTGTCATCACAAGCTCCACTTTTTACATCAGCATCTCTGCACGTCTGCGCTGTCTTTGTGCTTCTGATGTCTGAAGTTGTTCATGTTCCCTGCTTCGTACACGAGTTTACCTGAAGTGAAGAGTTACAGTTGTGCTTTTGTGTTTGTGTGTGAGGATGATTTTTCTTCCCCCTTCCTTCCTTCCTTCCCATCAATCTTTGAATCTCCGAGTGCCAGCCAGGTATTCACCCCCTTCCTTTGCTTGTTTCCACAGAATAACTCCCTTCCACTGCTCACCCCACACTGTGCCTGTATGTTTACTGTACTGCTTGTGATGGGTATTGTCATGAGACAGAACTGTTCTGTGGTTTTCAATAACACATCTTTGTTGGCGCTTTTTTTTTTTTTTTTTTTTTTTTCGCCAAAGCTGTCAAGTGTCTGAAAAATAAAGTTGCGTGTGTGTGTGCCAACACGGCTCATAACACAGGTACAAAGCAAATGATCACACTTTGAACATGCAAGTCCATTTTCTGACAGCGTCAGATGATATTACAACTCCCTCTTTTCAATGAGGCGTCGGCGCTTCTCTTCACAAGACCGACTGCTCAAGGCCGGGGGGATTGAACTGGTCTAAAACTGCATAAGAAACCTTTGCAGTCAGATATTTATTCGTGGATATTCCTTATAGATGGAAGCCGTGACGTCATTTATTTAAAAGCTTCCAGCGAGCTTTTCGTTGAGATACTGAAAGCTCCAGCAATGCCTATGCCCAAGAGTCAAGATGGGGTACATCTGAAATGGATTTCAAATCGGGGAAAAAAAAGTGCTCATTCAACCAGTGTGTGTGTGTGTGTGTGTGTGTGTGTGTGTGTGTGTGTGTGTGTGTGTGTGTGTGTGTGTGATAGCGTGTGTACTGTTAAAGAGGGCACATCACAGCAAGACAGACTCAGACAGTCATATCGCATTCTATTTGCTCTTTTCCGCATCTTGTAGCTATATTTAACATGTTTTTGTTTTTCCTTTTAGAGACGTAAATGTACCTTACCCAGTCGAACATGTTGTCATCCGCTAAGCTCCAAGTCACAATGTAATATTTAACAGAGCAACGTGCAATCTCCCTGAAACATTTACTCTGCATTACCATCCTGTCTTTGATGAATTATTCCATGCCGGGTTTATTTTCATGTTTTTGTGCACTTCTCTATATTTCCATGTAAACGTGTAGCGGCTATATGTTCCCACCTCCAGCACATTTCTGACAGGTAGACACGAAAAAACCCGTGACTCTCTTTTTGCTCGTCCACAGCTGCTGCGCAGTTCGCTGGTGAACAACCGCACGCAGGCCAAAGTGGCGGAGGAGCTGGGCATGCAGGAGTTCGCCATCACCAACGACAAAACCAAGCGGCCGGTGGCGCTCCGGACCAAGACTCTGGCCGACTTGCTGGAGTGTACGTGCACGGCTCTTTGATTCATTTGCAGCAGTATAGAGTGAAAAGAAAGAAAATCCTTATAGACCTTCTTAGACCCCTGCTAAACCTTTTCCTTGTACGTCTCTCCAGAATGTGCAGTTTAAGATGGCAGCATGAAGTGTCATTATTGATTTCTTTGTTCCCTTTGTGTTAGATGTCAAACACAGTCACTTCTCTGCTGAACGACACGGGAAAACGCTCCCTGTGTGCTTCGTATGACTGCAGCAGTTAGTGGTGATGTTTTTCTCTTATTTTTTTAATTCCACCAGCTCCAGCTGCCACAATATCCCCCAATTAATAAGCTGCTCTCGATATTTCTACCAACTTAATCGTTTTTTGAGGGTTTTTATTTTCAACAGAATAAGACATCGAACGTGTGCTTGGTAAAATAAGTGGATGGTGGAAGAGTCACATTTGGCAGCCAAAGAGAAGATTTTCTGCATTGTCCAATGGCTGTTTTATCCACGGTGGTAGAGAGTCTCATAACTAAAGCATCTCATCACTAAAACATCAAAAAATTCAAACTGAAAACACAACACGCTGTGGTGAGGCAGCGGCTCTGTGCACACTCACACTGAGGTTCTGTTTAAGTGTAGCTAAGCAAAAACCAAGAAAATAACGATAAAATCAAATGTTAGGAGGCTGTGGGGTCGGAGGAACTTCATACTTATATTTCAAACTTGTTTTAAGATGTTAAACATTATAATGAGTTCAAGTTTTAGAGTCTCCTCTTATAGTGATATTTGACTTCCTATATTAAATACATGTTTCAAAGTGTACTGGAGGCAGTTTCCTATTTGATGGGATAAAAGGTAAAAAGTCATAGTGCTGTTCAGTTAAATCACTTTAATAAGGTGGTTTAAATGTATTAATAAAAATAGGGATGTGTTCCAACAGTGAGGATATTTAAGGTATAAACAGCAAAGCAGGTTCAATCTCAGATGAAGTCACAGGTAAACTTGAAAGCAGTGATTTGTTGGAAGTACTCACCACCTACCATAACCATCCCTAAACATGTCAGGCTGATATATTAGCTAATATTATCTTATTGCAGTTATGTGTACATTGGTGCATCTTTCGGCTGATAAGTAGCAAAACAAGAACAGAAGAGAAACCGTAAAATATGCCGGTGTTTACTGAAACTGCGTCTCCATTATGTAGGTTGTCAAGCTTAACACATATCACAGTCACAATCACAAAATCGATACTGATATTTGAGAGTTGTTGAAAAATTCAGCAACGTAAATCGGCTCATTTTTAAAAAAAAACACGTTTAATAAAGAACATTTTCAAAGGGACGGATCCCGTATGTTTCAGTTTCGGCTTTAAAACATCCACTGTAACAGATGCTTCTTGTTCAGATTTTGAGTTTTATTACATAGCCTACTGTTCTGGCATGAATTCATAATGTCCCCAAAGTCCCCGAAAATGTAATAGATGGTAAGTTCTTTTATTAATGCGCGCATATGGGTGTACAAATCAAGTACAGCCAGCTCGAGACAAAATGAAGATTTCATTTATTTAAACTTTACTGCACATGCCTTGTTTTCAAAACCACAGTGGAAAGGAAGGAAAGTACAGCAAAGCTTTATGTACATGTCTGATTTAACATTAACAGAGGACATGATGACCCCTCCAGGAAAGTGTGTGTCAGGCCAACAGATGGCGCTAGCAGCAACAGACACTGTAGCACAAAAGGGACTCGACGATTCCAGATTGGCAGAAAAATACTGGCCTTGATACACGAGCTTCCTGTCATTTGCCTTTCAAATGATCCTTCAAGGTTTGTGCCGGAGCAGAGTTGATGGCACAGGAAGTGGACGGGGGTCAGCTCTGGAAAATGAGTGCCGCTCGTCCGCATATGAGCAGCCGTGCCCCGCAGCTACAGCAGGCAGGCAGGCACCGGCCCCCTGAAATATTACCTGTTTTCCTGCCTCCTGTCCCGCTGTCTTAGTCAGGGAGATGAGTAAATGCTCCGGCGGCTAATAGAAGAGGAAAACAAAGGGGACGGCCACCAGATGAAGATGACACCCAGCACCTACTGCTTACATTTCAAATCTCTCTCGGTTCACTTAGACCGCCAGTTGCTCTCAATTCAGCCTGACATACAGTTTCATCTTGTATATTATATGGATGTTTCTGTGAACTCTGCGTGGCCCTCGCTATACCAATTTCCTGTTTGATGGAAAAAGGCAGGGAACTACACAGCCATCTTTTCCAATTGTTTACATTAACATGGCGTCACTCGCCGTGGAGGCCCGCCGCTGAGGTCTTTGTTAATGGACGAGAGCCAGCGTTTAAACAGAGAACACATCAACTGCTTTATTGTTTTTTTCTTTTCTTTATTCTAATGGCTTTTCTTGCTTTCTCTGTGTGCAGCTTTCATCGCCGCTCTCTACATTGATAAAGATCTGGAGTACGTGCACACCTTCATGAACGTCTGCTTTTTCCCCCGACTGAAGGTGAGTCCCTATTCACGGCCATTCACACCGCTCGCACCTGATCAATGAGCCGCTCAGGCAGCCACCTCTGGGATAAAGACGCGGGGAGATGATGAGGAGGGAGCTAATGGCTGGGCCCTAATGGTGCTAGCATTGACGCCGGGCCTGAAGTGGTGCTCGGCTGTTGAATGCCTCTCGCGGCGGCCGCTTGATCGCTACTTTAGTCGTCTTTAACGGGAATCGCAGCGGTTTTTGTCTGCGTTTTTTCTCTTGGTCCAAGAAGTGCTCGGGCTGTTAATGGCGTCCACTTGTGGGGCGTTGCAGAAGTTGGATAACTGGAGTAAGCTTCAGTCAAGACTCCCATTGTCACATATGAAGGAGGAAGGACAGGCGTTTTATTTTCAAGCACCAATGGATTGTCCAGATTTAGACAGAAGAGCCCTGAGATGCAAACTATCACACACACCCTCATACCTAAACTGGCGTGTGCACACACACACACACAAACACACACACACGTTCATGTGCGGGTACCCACACAGTGTGGACCTCTCCTTGTGAAGATGCTGCAGTGGTCTGATATGCCATGCTAATTGCTGTCTTGGTGTGCCTCTCCAGGGAGAATCCCCGGCTCTGGAGGAGCTGAGCTTTGCGTCATGGTCGCTGCAAGAGAGCACCTCATTTCCACTTCCAAGAGAAAAGTTGTGAAACAGCCAGCACGTCTCCTTACATAGCCTTCTGGAAACCACAGCGTTGCACACTGTGCTGCTTCATCCAATTTGGATGGAAATAGAGAGGCAAAAAAACCAGGGACATGAGCGCTGCTTTCCTTATGTTGGCTCCTTAAGAAAAGAGCGTAGCTGCGGTATACGCTACGCTCTTTTCAAAACAGCCTAATTTCTCAGCTTTAGGCTAAAGGGGTGTAGATGCCCCCCAGAGAGAGGCGAAGTGGGGAGGAGAAAAAGGGAAGTATAGCGCAAAAGCAAGAACAGCAGAGATGGAGGGGTTGGGGGGGGGGGGCAGCGGAGCGAGAGCGTGGAGCGTGAGCAACAGAAGCAGAAGCACTCTTTGTAGAAAATTAATAGGAGCAGACAGTTCTGGATTCAAAGTCTGCCTTTTTATGACAAGGCTGCTTCCCTGTTAATGGAAGGGCTTTTAGAAGTCCCCCTTGGATAAGAGAAATGTATCAGGCCTACACACCTGGGAGACTCCCAGACGCTCTTTATATCTGGCCGGGGATTGGCTTTTGTCTTAAGTAGCCTGTGATTTGTACTCACCGTGAAGACACAGATGGAGAGCCAGTCAGGGAGAGAGCAAATAAGTGAGTGCAGAAAGAGGGGGTAAATGGTGGAGAGGGTCATGGCAAGAATGAAATAAAAGCACGAGCGGCTGCGAGTTCGCGAGTTCGCCGCTGAGTTTTATTTCCTGTGTTTTTGATTCGGTGAAAGACGTCGGTGCAGGAAGTGGCTTGATGGCGTGTGTGGTTTGTGTGTTGCAGGAGTTCATTCTGAACCAGGACTGGAACGACCCCAAGTCCCAGCTGCAGCAGTGCTGTTTGACCCTGAGAACAGAGGGGAAGGAGCCCGATATCCCGCTGTACAAGTAAGACCCCAGAAAACAAGACGCCGGCTACGAGGAAGTAAAACAAGCATTTGATTTAAAACAGTAGATTCGACATCTCACTAAAGTAAAGCTTCGATTTAATCTGGCCTTTTTTTTTTTTTTTTAAGAAAACGTTTTCATGTTGGTCAACAGGATGTAGAACCACTTAAAATAGGCACTGTGGAGAATGAAGTGGGCGTCTTGTGCTCAGTCCACAGCAATGAAATGGAACTTAACGTCTGTGGTTCAGTGAATGCATCACTGGCTCAAAAGAACTCCAGCATGTAGGAATGGTTATTCATGATTAATGTTAAATGTATAATGCAGCACATGTGTGTTGGTTAATCATGTAGCTTATTACCTCAGTGTCACACTCTCTAGCCAACGCACTGATTTTTTTATGATGACAAGGCGGAGATGATGAAAATGACACCTCCTCTCGTGTTGTGTTCAGGGGCTGGTTAGTTGTATCGGAGCTGTCAGAGAGCACACGGTTGCTTGAAGTCCCAAATATCCCACGTTTGTTGTAGATTCCCGATGCTTCGTGGGTTGTTTTTGAAAATCTCCAGCGTCAGTTTATCATTAAAACTAGCTATAATACGTAACCAGGAGGCCACCATGCTACATTCAGTGATCGGGGGGGCGGGACCCCTCATGTAGTTTGACACTTGAAATTTGATTTCTCTAAAGTTACAGATCACTTGAAAAGTCTCCTACTTTTAATACATCTTTTTGTATTATTAATGATAATTATTAATGCTAGACATCAGTTTAATGTTTCAAGCTTCTTGTGTTATTTTCAGAATGAAAGAATTAAGGGAAAGTGATGTGCTGCTTTTTTTTCCTGCTCACTATTCCTGAACGTTGACGGCCATCACACAAACAAGACCAGACTCTAAAAGTAGATAATAAACTAGAAAAGCACTCGGTCCACAGACCTCCGCCAAGCAGCACAGATCCCCCAGCTTACTGTGACTTACACCCCAAAATATTAGTCCTACCTTTGATTTATCTATTTCAATGGATTCCTGGACCATAAAACAGACCCTTAGCAACTGTAATCACATTGATATCATTTTTAGTTTAATAGTTATACCTGAAAATCCACATTTCCGTAATGGCTGTTTTCCGGATCACCTCCAAAATTTAATCATTTGTTCCTTGTCCCAGAAAGGACATTTCCTGAAAATTTCATCAAAATCTATGTATAACTTTTTGAGTTATGTTGCAAACAAACAAACAAACAGACAGACAGACAGACAGACAGACAGACAAACAAACAAACAAACAAACAGACAAACCAACGCCGGCAAAAACATAACCTCCTTGGTGGAGGTAATAAACTGCTCCAACATGTTCTCTACCCCAGGCTTTAGGGATGGGGTGATCATTTATGCAGTTTTTATATGTTTGTTATATTTAATGTGCTGATAAATCGTGTTTGTAAGGCACTCCCCAACTACTTTCACCCGTTTTTTTCCCTCTCCATGTTGTGGTCTTACTTTTTTTTCAGCCATAACCTGTTTGAATCCCTGACAAAGACAGAAAAAAAAAGTTTTCATGTCCCTTTTCTTCAGCATGACCCAGAGTCTCCAGTTGAGATGGGTTCAGTCAGGCATCACATGGACCACAGTGCACATTCAGAGAAATGAAATGGCACAAACATAATTTTCCGGACTTTTCTCCTTGCCATTGGTCCCTGAACATTGTGAATAGCTGTGTAAAGGTCTCTGTTGTTGTGATAAATAAACACGCCCAGAGAGACTTCTTATTTGACAAAAGGTCAAGGAGCAAGTGTCATTTGACAGAATGCTTTTGAGAGCTGCCATGAAGCAGCGTGTTTGTCGCCATGGAAACTGACAAACAGTGTTCTCTCTGAGAAAAAAACGGGGTCGGCTGGATGTGCAAGGGCAGTTGGAGACGGAGCAGCTCAATGTACAATGAAGTCCACAATCCAGCATTTAATCAGCTCCCTCTTCCTCCCTCTCTTCCTTGTATTTATTCGAATGTCTTTTCAGCGCTCCTCTGTTTATTATTCTGTCTATCTGCCCGACGGATGGTGATTTTTGACACAGCACAGCTCTGACACCACAATCAACACTTCCCTCCAACTCTATTGGCCACAAGGACGTGAACGAGAAACAAATAGAGCTCCTGGGTGACTTGAATTTTAACATTTCACCACACACACACACACACACACACACACACTGATCCAAAAGTCTGAGTCTCTGTCCAAAACTGCTAATATCTCTATGACAAAATATCCAAGTTATGACATGTCAGATGAAGAAGGAATATTTATATTGGATAATGTTCTCTGCACTATTTCCAGAGCAGCAAAGCAAAACTGTGGCATTGACAAACTCTTTTATGTGACACATGTCCTTGAGGGGAACAGTTGCAACACTGGCCTTGCTTTTGTAACCTGCAAGTTACTAACTGCTGCTATGAGCCGCCGTTAGCTCAGCTCTCTGGCAGCTAACCAGGGGACAGTGTTGACCGCCGGGAGGAGAAGGAGGAGGAGGTTGTCAGGCCTGGTTGAATGGAGGGGGCCCAGAATCAGCATCATAATCGAACCAGGACCACAAGCTGCAGGGAGGGACCACAACCTGGAGACAAAATGCTCCGTCTTCTTTCTCATTGTGACATATTCACAATGATTTCTGTTAGCGTTGTCGTTGACAGGCGCTCACCTTATGCATGCTCTAAATAAACATATTTAAACTAGAACAGCACTCGGAGAGCACAGACCTCCGCCAAGCAGCATAGTTCCCCCAGCTTACTGTGACTTACACCCCAAAATATTAGTCCTACCTTTGATTGATCTATTTCAATGGATTCCTGGACCATAAAAACATACCCTTAGCAACTGGAATCACATCGATATCATGTTTAGTTTAATAGTTATATCCGAAAATCCACATTTCCATAATGGCGGTTTTCTGGATCACCTCCAAAATTTAATCATTTTTCCTTGTTCCAGAAAGGACATTTCCTGAAAATTTCATCAAAATCTGTCCCTAACTTTTTGAGTTATGTTGCAAACAAACAAACCAACGCCGGCAAAAACTTAACCTCCTTGGTGGAGGTAATAAACATGCAGCGACGAGTCGACTAACGGCTTGAACTAATGACTAGTATTTAATAAGGAAACTCCTCAGTCGGGGGCTGTGCTTTGCTCCTGTTTGACACACAGGAGGCGCCTCCTCGTGAGATGACCTGCACCCTGGGGGTCAATAAGCCGGAGTCACACACCTTCATATAGCATTTAATGCAGCAGTCGTCTGTGTCAAATGTGTCCTGGCTCCGTCTGAGTTTGTTTACAAGTGTGAGGAGCAGAGGGTGAGACCAGAGCGCGAGTCGGACAGAAAGAGCCTAAACGACAGAGGGCAGGAAAGGACACAGGACCGGGAGGGGGAGGGGGGGGGAGTTAATGCACCAAGCCCCTGTTAAAGGTTCCCCAGTGAATGTGTCTGGCTGATGACAGATTCACACCTCGACCCCGGCACCATCACTTCACTGTACATCTGTGGGCAGGACACACCGGGGAGCACACACACACACACACACACACGTTCACATTTCGCAGAGAACGGCCTGAGTCAGTAAGTAGCTGCTTTTAGTGCGAGCCGCGGCTCTTACCCACCGTCTCCTCTCCCTCACACACTTCCATCTGTGTGCAGCCTTGAAGTTGACAACTTCCCAACAGCTCGCAGATTTCCTTTTCATTCCGACTCGTTTTGTGTTATTTTAGCAGCGTGATAATTCCGAGTGACACGCTCTCCCTGTTGAGACTTGGCTGAAACGTGGCGCAGCAGAGTCGTATTTGCTGCGCGCCTGCGACGTGCTCCTTCGTTTGTAAGTGAGAAAGGGGGGGGGGGCTGAATTATTGATAAAGTGTCATAAGTGACCACATTGCATTAAAAATGGATTGCTCTCCTGAAATAAGTAAATTGTCTGTGAATAATTTAGGTGAATCACAGCTTGGGTTTGAGATGTTTATGCTAATGTTAACATTTCAAACATCTCCCAAGTTTTGTCTGCTGTCTCGTACATGTGTCCCTGCAGGAGCGGAGCAGGATTCACAGCTGACGTTTTTGTTTTTTTTTAAATGAGGTACATGTGTAAATTAGCTCAGTGATATTCTCTTGTCTTTCCTCTCAAAGGTTTGTTGGTCCCTCTTTAGCTCTTCCATTGTTTACCCTTCCAGCGCACCAAAGACTCGAGGGTCTCTCAAAGACTATTGTCATTCTTTTTATTTCAATTCCTCTCCCAACATGTCGTGTTTTATTTTTTCTCACCCGGCACAGATCTTGGTATCTGAAGATGATGGGTGTGGGGAGTTGGGGAGGCTTTAAAAGTTGTTTATATGTCCCTTAGATGGCTTCTGCACGCTCTCAAAGCACACTGCTGAATCAAAGCGCTGCCCCCCCCCCTCTCAACCCGCCGCTCGAGATGAATTATATTTGTTCCAATTGAAAACTTTTTTTTTTTTTTACCTCCTCTTTTCTTGTTATTTCTCTGAAGGACAATGTCCCCAAGTGTCCTTGTGCCTTTCTCCTGAGTGTTATTATTATTTCTCCACTCTCCCCTCCTCCCTCTCATCCCGTGTCTCTGTGTTTGAATTGGCAGGACCCTGCAGACAGTCGGGCCCTCGCACGCTCGCACCTACACCGTCGCCGTCTATTTCAAAGGGGAGCGAATCGGATGTGGCAAAGGCCCAAGGTGAGTGAGACGGTGCAATGCAATAAGACACAAGAGGACGGGGCGCTGCACTTCTCAGTGCACCGCTAATGGGCCCGAGAATAATGGCTGTGCTTTATTGATGGTGTTTATTATAGCAATTAAGCTCTTGTTGGCCTCTTCTATCGGGAGAGACATTATGCAGAATGAAAATGAATCGATTCATTATTGATCTGACGTGAACTGAGTTATGGAAATATCACTTTGTGCAGGAGGAGAGGCTGCGGCCAGGCGACACAGCATCCAGGTTCAGCTCTACCTGGGATGTTCTCCGTGTGTGTGTGTGTGTGTGTGTGTGTGTGTGCGCTCACACATTCACGCTTTTGTAAAGTAAAGAAAGTGAATCTCGGCGCCAAGGCCTTTTCAGGGTTGGAGGGGTTGACAATAAAGCTGCAGCTGAGCCTGCGAGAAATGAAACCTAAATCCATCAAACATCTTTCACCCCCCACCACCACCACCACCACCACCACCACCACCACCCCCCACATGTGGAAATCCCCTCCACGGCCCCCTACTTGAAAGCGCTCTCTCCTGCTCTAAGCTGGCGATAAGTTTGTCCCTTCCATAGGATCTTTGACAGCTTACTGTTTTTGTATTTACATGACTTAAGCTCCCAGCCACCTCCGCCGCTGGGCTATGATCACACAGCACATAATATATACGGAGGGACGGTGAATTGCCGGCGTAAACAGTGCCCAGCGCAGAGCCGCCAATAGGCTTACCTTTTTGAAATGTGTGCACTGTGTTACCTGGGATTGTTTGGCAAAAGGGCTCTTTCAAAACAAATATAAAGCACTTTTGATAATCCGCTCAATATTGGGCCTGTATTTTTTATTTTATTTTTTTTGACAGAATTTCAAAAAAAGGACATTTTGAATATGCTAAACACCTTTTCTCCCTCTTCCTCTGTCTCCTTTTTCAAACATTTCTAATCTAGCATCCAACAGGCGGAAATGGGAGCTGCGATGGATGCGCTGGAAAAATGTGAGTTGTTTGGCAACACGAGCCCCCTCCCCTCCACACACACACACACACACACACACACACACACACACACACACACACACACACACACATATATTCACACTTTAAGCCTTTCACACGCTTTGCCTCAGTGTTGAATATTAGCCTTGGCTGTACAGTATGCAAGATGGCTGGCAGAGAGCGGTGGCCTGAGCAGCCGGTTGGCTGCGACATATAGGACATTAGGCTGTTTGAAGTGCTCGCCCGGAGCACAGGCACGGGGGCCGCGCCAGAGATGGAGGACCAGTGAAACAAGGACGAGGGAAGCTAAGCGTCCTCCACCGCGTCGACCGTCCCGAGGGACCACAGGAAGTTCGTGTCGAGGGCCGTGCAAAGTTTCTGGGTTTTTGTTGTCGTGTGTCTGAGTCCTTGTGCGGAGCGGGCGAGCGAGGCTCGGCGCTCTGAGCTCCCTCTCCCCGGCTCGACGCTCCTCTTCAGATATGAAGGAGTGCGGCTGACACGTTCCCTACGTGCTGCTTCACTCCTTGGCTGTTTTTCATCTTGTCATCAACCACCACTTAAGGAAAACAGACAGCGGTTTTTAGGCATTTACATTGTCTCATTCGCTGCCAAGTAAAAAACACAATTACAGGCCTCTCACAGTCTCATTCAGGAGCCGTTTCCATCGTGTCCCACTCGCCTCTTGTTCTCCATGCATATGTATGTGGATGCATAATATCATACATTATACTGAGGGTGTTAGAGTCGGGTCTGTGTTGAAGTGCACTTTTTGGACCGGACTCTCTTGCCATCCCCGTGACCACCACATTAATCAAATGTACAATTTGTTCTTTACTCAACTAATTAGCTGGAGGTGAACACAAATGGCTTTGTTGGAACGGGCCTGTAGAAGTTGCAAAGGGCAGGAAGGTCACACTTTGATTTCATTTGGCTCATAAATGAGGCCTCCAGCCACTCGTGATTGATACTGTTTGTGCGCCGGAGCTTTAGCTTTTTATGAAACATTAACGCCAGGGTGTTATTGTTTAAAGCTGCTCTCTGCGGCTCCCTCGCTGTCTGCTCCCGCTCCCCCGCTCCCTCACCTCCCTCCCTCCTTATCAGGGGGCGTAGTTCAGCGCACACACTCTCTCTCCTGTGTCTCCCTCCCTCCCTTAATTCCTCCCATTTCCTCTCCCCAGTGTACACCTCTGTCACCATGATTGATAGATGCTCATTGCGAGTAAATGAACATTTCCCCCCTCATAAATTGCTGTTTCATGTGACTAGATTAGCAATGCCTTTTAAAAGGTCAGTTGATTTAAAATCATCTCTTGGAGTCTTCCTTCCTCCGCCGCAGAGACGCTCCCAGTTCGAGGGCTTTGTTTGACTTTGTATTGTCACTTAATTTAAAGCCACCAATTTACAACTCACCCCTCAGCTCCATGAACTCTTTTCTCTCACCCGCATTACCTGAGGTGAGTCTGTCAATTATGTGATTTTAATTCATTATTAGAGAGGAGAAAATAGGCTGCTCAGTTTTAAATATTACAAATAACCTGATAATGTGAGTCTTCGGATAGAAAAGGAACAAAATTGTCGATCTACAGAAAAGATTTACAGTTTTTATGTTTGATATCATTGAAATTTGAGTCTTTTTGTGCGAAGCTCTGGAAACAAACTAACTTTCATCCCCAAAGACTGATCAATATTGAAAGAAACAGAGATTCCTGTTTGCAGCTCTCACCATCATAATAAAGCAGAAATGCCAAAAACGAAGAAATAGTCTTTAAATAAGAATCATTGATTGGAGCCTCAGTGAATTGTTGGTTGAGCCTGATCAGATTTCTTCACCAGTCGTCATCATTTCCAGGTTTTAGAGGTCAATCTTTTTATGAACTGTGCTCGACTGATCTTTTTTTTTTTTTTTCCAAAATTCACAATTCAAGCCTAAACTCGCCTCCTCTGTGCAAGAAATACCCATAACTTTCATATTCTCTTATTCCATTGTTGAGCATCTTCTGTTTGAAATACATATGCAAGGTCGGTCGGCAGCGTTCAAACGGGCCCTTTGAAGGATGCGTGTGTCTCCTGACCATGAGCTTCTATAATGAGACTGGAGCTCATCTGCTGCCCAACCTCCTGACGCGTCAACTCCCATCGCCGCATTGTCTCTCATGTGATTGTCAAGGGCCTCGCTTCATTTGTTCGCATAGCAAGACTAATCAAGGACATTAGCTCCGGTGTCATGTAATTCGTCATTGATTGTCTTGTTGGCCCTTCGCCGCGGCGTTGGCTCCGGCGCCGCTCCTCGTGTACGACAGCCCTACCTCGTGTTACCCTCGGATCGAAAACGCCTCCCCCCGCCAACGTGTCAGGATTCATCGCCATGTTTTATTTAAGGCCTCCTCCGGTATCAGCAGCACTTTGAGCAGGATTGAACTTTTTTTGTTTCTGCCGCAGAGCTTTTCCTGGCAGACGGGATCGGCGGCTGCGGCGGTGTCGGAGAGGTGAGAGACACGGCTGTGTTCAGTCAGACAGCTCCGAGCTCATTAAAGAGACCGAGCCCGGTATTTGGCGTGTGTGCTGTCTGTAGCCGATCCGCTGGTGGCTCAGCCCATTCACATTTCATTATTTGATGGCCCACGTTTTGACAGTCTCCTGCCTGTATCTGTCAACGCAGGATTAAATGTTAACCAAGGCCCAGACTGGGAGAAACATGAGTGCAAACAAATCGAGCCGAGAGCAGCCAGGTAGGGGAAGGGAGGCGGCGGCGGCGGCGGCGGCGTGGAGTTTCCCCGGCCCCGAGGCTCCGAGCACCACGCGCTGTTAGGTCTGAGGCAACATCAAATATACATGGAAACGGCTTAACCATTTATCATTCATCCTCTCAGATCGCACTATGTTTAAAGTCTCCGATCTGGCTCTAAGACTCCGCCGCCTCCTCTCCCCATCTTTCTTCTTCTGCAGCTTCCTCGCAGCTGCTTGTTTCTCAAACAATGCAATATGTGTTGAATAAGAGCAGGAGCCTGGATCCGGCCGGCCGCTGGAAGGGGACTACATGTCTTCCTCAGCTTTCCATAAACCCCTTAATCTGCGGATAAAAGCAGGGGATGGATGGAGGCGAAGTCAAGAACAGTATGCAGGATCTTTGTTCGCCGGCTGGAGTCGTGTGTTTGCCCTTTGGCACGACGGGGAAATCCCTTCATCAGCATCGCCGTGCAGCCGCGCTGTCGGCCTGTTGACTCCAAGTGATAGACCGAGCCGGAGCGGTGTATTGTGGAGTCGCCTCACAGCCGCAGCTCGGGCTGAATAGTGAATGGCGAAGTGAAAGGACACTGTATGTTCTTGTGCCCTAAAAGGCGAGGCTGATCCCTCATCACAGATTCCACATCCAGCTGCCGACCGAGCGCGCGTCTCTGCCGGCGGCGGGCACAACAGGCCGCGTTGTTGCAGAGACCCCCCGACCGCCTCGCCGCCCCTGGAGCCGCTACGCCCCCGAAATCTCAGGACCGCAACCTGCGTCCTTGAGAGGAATTACTGCGTTGTCGATAAACAAAAGAGCCGAGCCGGGCTAAGTGCGTTAATGCCTTGGCCGAGTGGGATCAGTATGCAGAGCGCGCCGCTGCTCGAAGGGGCTTTTCTGCAGAACGCCGGACGGCCGAGCCTCCTCCATGTGTCTCTGCGATGCCCGACACAGGCTGAAATAAAAAGCCTTGTGTATTCTTTAGCAACCCTGTTCTTTGTGCCGCATGTTAAACAATGTAAATGGCCAAAGCTTTTTTTTTTTTCCTCTCGAGTGGGTTATTCTCGAGTCATCTCCCAGGGAAAACGCCGGTGATTTCCATATTTTAACCCAATATGTAGTTTTCTCTCCGAGGCTCACCGAGTGTTCCCCCCACACACACAGCATATTGAAATAGGCTGTGTGTGTGTGTGTGTGTGTGTATCCATGCATGTGTGTGTGTCAGATTTCCCTCAGAATGATTTTTCTTTTCTCGTGCATTCTCTCTTCAGGATTTTTTTTTTCACTTGATCCGTCTCCTCTTTAATAGGATCCTGCCGTTATCTTGCTCTTCTGCTCTCCGTCGCCATAATGACGACTTAAAGAGTTCTGTGAGAGGAAGAATACGCCCTCATCTTCTGTCCACCAGTCAAACACATATGTGATGTGAAATGCAGTTTTTATTAATTGCTATAGGAGGTTCAGCCGGTTCCCTCTGCTCGGCACTTTAAGAACATGTTGTTATCAGGCAGGACTGAGGACTGTTCAGCCAATGAAAAGCTTCGTCCAGGTCAAGAAAACAAGCTGCATGTTTTGTTTAAAGCCCAAATATATTTCATTTAAAATGATGTCAAACACTGAACATCTTTACATTTAAGTAGCTTTGAACTCAATTAGCACAGAAAAAAAACAAAAACAGACTCTGTGCTGTTTATTAGATCTGACAACTCTGATTCCAAAAAAGATGGAACGCTGTGTAAAATGTAAAAAAAAAAATACAGCGCAATCATTCACAAAGTCTCCCTGAGCTCATGTATTAATCTCCTTCATCCAGTCATGTGTTCACAAACTGTTGAACCTCTCTCCATCCTCACTCGTGAACGACTGAGTCTTTCCAGGATGAACCTTTCATCCCCAACCATGATCCTCTCACCTGTTACCAATGAACCTGTTTACCTGTGGAAGGATCCAAACAGGTGTTTCTGGATCAGTCCAGTTTCACAGTCTGTTGTTTGAAACATTTACATGATCAATGAATCTGATGATCAAACATTAAACATACCATCTTTGGTTTTGCAGCGTCCCGACTGATTTGGAATCAGAGCTGTAGATGGTCTTTAAATAATTCCTCCCATGTGAAAAGCTACTTGTTCTGATTCTTACTAACGGAGTGTCTCAGCACCGGAGCTGTGGTTCAAGCACAATCCAGATGGAGAACGCGTCTCTCCAGCTTGTGAGAACTATTTTTGCCTCTGCTCCTGTGGTGTGTTCCTCCGACCGTGGATCTGAGTCTGCAGCAGCGGGACAGCGGCCGTTTCCGGAAAACACAATATCCACAGCAACAGTTGAATAGATGGCTCCAACCCTCGGGCGCGGTGTTATCAGCTGTAAGTCCACTGTCCCAACAATAGTCATAATTAAATTTTTGCCCATTTATCTGAGGATAATGTGGCCTATCTGCCCGGGACACAGCGCAGGCCTCCAGTATTTAGACAGTGACGCGATTGCTGTTTTGCACTGCAGCTCATTGGATTTGACATGAAACCACGTGTGAGGTTAAACTGTGGACTCTGGGCTTTATCCAACAGTCGAGACCTTTTCACACTGTCCGTCCACTGTTAGCAATCTGACACAAACCAACCAAAGGAAGCAAACGGTCTCTTTATGACTCAGAGTTTCGATGCTCTTGGAAAATCGTTTAAGACCAGAAACAACAGCAACAAGCAGCCGAGGTCTCTGCTGACGTCTGTGGTTCGTAAACCTCAACACACGACAATCAGATGTTAAAGAGGATGATTTTTAGTTAAGTTAATATCGTTTAACTTTGAGGCCTGTGTCTGAGATTCGGTCCTGGCTGGAGTCAGTGTTCCCACTTAAGGAGTGACTGCTCACTTACAAACTGTTTATGAGCCACTCACAGAGAGGCCAGAACAGGAACTCCATTTTTCCGTCGTCGAGCGACTGTGAGAAAAGGCGCTGAAAGACTGATTTGAAGTTGTTTAGCTTTGCATGGTCACGATCAGCGAGCGGAAAAACTGCACCGTCAAATTCGTGTGTGAGCGAGTTGACACAGGCCACCGGGCTGTTTCCAGCTGAAGTGTGAGCAGAGTCCGTAATGGAAACACTTAATGGAAAATCACCTGAGCTCCGAACGGGAATATTTCAAACTGTGGAACCTGGGGGGACGTTTTTCACTGAGGATGAAAGATTAAATGTTTCTTTATGGGTTTGGAAAATTAATTTATTGTTTGATCAACAGGAAAGCAATCAGCAACTATTTTGATAATCCGTTAATCACTTTTTCAAGCAAAAATTGTGTAAAATTTTAATTTGTTGAGAGGATGGTTTGAAATGTATCTCTGTAAATTTGTTGGTTGAACAAAAGAGGAAATTTGAAGATGTAAATAATTAATGGATCAAAAAACAATTAATAAATCAATAATATAAAATCTCTGATACCAGTTCCTCAAATCAGAATTTTGCTCGTTTAATTACTTTAGAGAATCTTCATAACCATTTTGAAGACCAACAAATTTAGACTGCAATTAGTGGATTAATTGATGATGAAACTAATTCTTAGTTGCAGCCTCATTTTTGACCTTTGCTGTTTTTCTTAACTCATGAAAAGCTTTTGGATTTTAGAGATGCTTGTCATGCAGTTCCACCTGTGACCACCAGGGGCTGGCTTTAAAGAAAATGGTTCAGAAATTCAGTCAAAAACATCAAATGTCAGAGAGTAAATTTTGGCCACAGCACATTATAGAATCCATAACTGATGTGTGAGGTTTTAAAGGAGGCTTCGGTGCTTGTTGGAGTGTTTCTTTGATTGACAGCAGGTCGCTCACATTCACTCATTACACTTGGCACTTCCTCAGCCCTCATTAAATCCATCCAGCCTCCTTCTGTATTTGCCTAAATTTGGGTTGTGTGGCTCCAGGCAGAGTTGGCAGAAAGCAGAAAACCAGAATCCAGACTTCAGAACTTCTCTTTATGAGCTGATGGCCGATGTAGCCGACGCTCCATTCATGTGTCTTTGTGTGACTTTTCAAAGCAACGTGCGACGATTAACAGGACTTTTAAAGCTTGCCTGCGCTCCGACCGCAGGAGAAACGAGTCGTCTCCCGCCTATATGTTAGCGTCCCGTCAGCTCGCATCAGTTTTATTTCCTCCGCTGTCACGCCGGGCCATCTTATTACAGATCTCATTTAGAAATGTTCACTTGTAATTATGTTATCAGATCTCAAAGTCAGTGCGCTGAAACCAAACAAGGCCTGTCTAATTTCTTGTTACTTCATCATTATTAATGAAATAACAACATGAGGGCAATTTAGTCGCAATGCTGCGCGCAACATTTTCGCTCATTTGCCCAAAGTGACAACATGACACTTGCTATGAAAACCAGAGTGGAGCCCTAAATTGCCGTCCTCGCCCGGCTGGAAACTGACCTTGTCTCTTCACACCCCTTCCTCTGTGTCTCTCTCTTTATCTGTTCTCCTTGGTCGACTTCTCTCTGTTTCCCGCTCTGCCTCTCCCTGTACCAGATAACTTCCCACAGATGGCTCATCAGAAGCGCTTCATCGAGCGGAAATACAGACAGGAGCTGAAGGAGATGAGACGAGAGCGGGAGCGGCAGGAGAAGGAGACCGACGAGGTGGAGGAATGCAGGAAGTGACAGCGCCTCTTTTCTGGAGGCGGGGAGGGGGGGGGCAATCAGGAGCCGCGTCCACATTAAGGCTGTGGCAGCTGTCCAGGGGAGAGTTGGCTAAACAGAGACGCCACCAGTTGATCCTGGAGCGGCTGATGTTCAGCAGCCGTGATTGGCTGTTACAGAACTTTGATGAGACACAGGTGAGGTTGAGTCACTGTGACCCACGGGTTCAGGTGGAGGTTCGTTTTTCAAAGTTAAAGTGGCACAGAAGAAGCTAGAAATGATTGAATGTCATGTTTAATGCTGTGTAGCTCTGAGGCCTTATGTTGTTTTCTGTTTACGTTTGTTGCCTCTCTTGATGTCTGATGTTTAAAAACCCTCACAGGAGCTCATGTTACTCACACAGGCCAAAAAAAAAAACACTTTTTAAATGGAGTATGAAATAATAAATAAACTGTCAGAGTTAATAATGTAAATAAAGTTTCAGATTCCAATCAGTGGAAAATCAGATTTTTTTTTTTTGTCATTTATTCTAATTGTCACCTGCTCGTTGCTCTGCTGAGAGGCCTCAACCAGGAAAAGGCTTGAGTCAATTATATTCAATCACGACAATGTCACCATCTGTCTCACATCTGCCACTCATCCTCTAATAATCAAAATGTGATTTTTTTTTTTTTCCCCCACTTTTTCTTTTTTTTTAAACCTCTCTCCAAATCCGATTGGCTGTCGAACAGATCTTAATTATAGATTGTCTAATTAACAATTTCCTCAGCTCACTAGCCTCTGGATCCAGCTTTCTAACGACGGCCGCCACAGTTACTATCTGACGTGTGGAGTCGGATCTTTTCTGCTGAGATTTTTTGCAGATACACACCTGTGAGGACGGCGAACGTCTCGCCTGTGGCTGCGACAGTTCAGATAGAAGTGAAATAATCCTCCAAAACAGGAAGAGCAGGGCTGCCAAACGTGTAAATAAGTCATTAACCCTTCATTTAATGTGGAATGTTATTTGGACAGAAAAAAAAAAAGAGGCTCTGATTTTTAAGATATTTAATCGTGTCATATAAATATTCAGTACAAAATATCACGTTTTACAAAGCAGATTGATGAACGGCCAATGAGGCGGGGCCCCGTACACTACCACCACCTCCCACTGTTTCTACATGGACAAAACTCGACTGCTCAATCACATGGTCACCGACAGAATACACCGTAGCAGAGGTGAGCCCCCCGAGGCCGACAGCGTCTACACATCAACAACCACAGATCTATTGTATCTGGAGAAAGAGGACATCGGCGTCATCATCTAGTTGCCTCGACTCAAAAAAAAAAAAAAAAAAAAAAAAAAAAAAACACCCCGAGACGGAGCAGCACGTCACGATGTGCAACATTTTTCTCTTATCTTAGCTGAGCATGGCGCCAATGCTTGGAGGCAATTATACTCTCCATAGGAAAACACAAGCACGTCTTCGTAATGGCGATATGCTGACATCGCGGATGAAGACAGAAAATAGTGAAGACCGAAGGAAGAAATGCTTTTGGTGAGTGCTGCTGTCATGTTGATTTCCATTTGAGACCTCACATCGTACCTTGAGGCAGAAAAGCAGTTTTCTTAGAGTGAAGGGTTTCTAAGCCCATTAAATGCTTATCATGGCAAAGTTGCCGCAGTCTGAAATGGCCACTTACACAAAGGGAGCTGCAGCAACAAGCTAATAAACAAAACAAGGAGGTTTAAAAAAAAAAAAAAAAAAAAAAGCATGAGTGTACAACAGCTGAGCAGAGAGAATTTTCCAGCCTCTGTTATCAATGCGATGGTTGAATGTGCCGTGTGACGTCAGGCTCTGTTGGCTGTGCAGACAGAACAAGTGCACCGCTGTGGCAATTATGCCATTGTGTTTTGTTATTACCGTTTCAAATGTCTGATAAATGTCAGCCTCTTCACAGGTTGGCCTTTTGCTAAAGTGAGGCCGGAGCTCGTTTCAGCTCGGCCTGTTTTTTTTCCTCCTGATATCATCCTGCCCTCCTGGTTCAAGCAGCCTTCTTTATTTCACAACTGTTTATTCAAAGTTACCAGGTCTTAAAGTAATTGGACAATATTGCTTTTTTTTTTTTTTCCTTTTGTTTTGTAAATTGTGTTAAAAAGTGAACGGCTGTGTTTTCTCGCTGCAGGATCATGTTGTGACCTTCTCTCTGAGCCGAGGACACACCTCTGGGTTTAAGAACCTGATTCCTCACCACTCAAAGGTCAGGTGCCCCTCGATAAGCCCCTCCATGGAAACGGCCGCTCGTCCCTCAGGAAATCAGCCGGTGAAGTCTGAGCACTTGGCTTCATGTCCAACACTACACACAGGACATTTAATGAACAGAAATTAGTGGATTTTTTTAAAGGAAAATACTGGCGTCCTTTGCTTTTTGGCACATTTCCATTACTGAAGTGCAGCGTTACATTATTATACATTCGACTGTGCAGGACTTGTAGGACACGACATCTTGATCTGAAGCGTTGATTTAATCTTCAAAGTAAGAAAAACTCATTTTATTTATTATTTTTTTAATGCTGTAGCTCATTAGATGTTTGTTTACTTTCTTTCTTTTTTACCCTAAAAATTAAGAAAATCTCGTCTCCAGGCTGTTTCTCGTCGTGTAGCTTTGAATAAGGCAACTCTTTTTGTTCATATCAGGGACTTTGATGCTTTGTCACATGAAGAATAAAAGTTTTACAAGTGGACAGATCCAAGTTTAAACACTCATAATTTCCCCATAAATTCCAATTGAATCATCATTGTTCCCGCTGATTCAGACGCTGCCGTTTCTCCCCCTCACCTGAACAGATGATAAAATGAACCATTTGGCAGAGGAAAATAAAATTGCATAATGAATTTTAATTGCAGATGTCCATTAGATGTTTAATCTAATTTGATGCTGTAGTTTCGAGCTCGTTGGCATCTTTCCAGCGCCGGGAGTTAATGTGACGTTGACGGACGCCGTGTCGGAGGGAACGAAGCATTTCCACGTCTCCGCGGTCGAGATGAGCGAAAAAGTCCAACGGGACCAGTATTTTCCTCTAACTGAGCCTGGTGCACATCGGGTCGCTGATTTTTTTTGAAAACGACACTATTCTGTGTAATTTTCAGCCAAAGAGAAAAATGGTTTTGAAGACATTCAGCTCAATAAAGGAATATTTGGTATTTCAGCTCCGTCAGAGAGAGAGATGAAAATCAGACACTGCGAAAACGACTGCTGTGTTTACGGCTGTTTGTCGTGGTCCTAAAATCCGCTTTCCTTCAGCACGTGAGCCTCGAAGAACGTGAGCCACTTGTCGACATCAACAAGCCACCAATGACAAATTTTGACGAGGCTCAGCTCTCGAATCCAATCTGTATTGACGTTTCTCATTTTTCTCATCAGAGGTGACGATGCCAACGTTTCCCGGCACTTCCGGCTCGAGCACGACAGCGGATAAGTGGCGAGTGTGAGGCAGCCGTCGCTGAGAGGAGGGATCGCTCGGACCATAGAAATCCCTAGAAAACAAAACAACTGTACAGCGTATTGTATCATATTACCGTACGGTACATACACAAGCTAAGATAGAACTCACAATATGCAGCATGTTTTTGTCCCAGAAACACTGAAAAATACATAGGCATATCTGTTGGTTTACAAAACTGCTTGTTGAACGTGTCCATCACACGCAGCTTTGGAAAAACAAACAAAAAAAGAAAATATCGGTATAGATATATTTGGGCCCCGTGTAAACCCCATATACACACACACACAAAAAAAGTCTTGACACAAAGTCTCTTTTCACTGCACCCTCGCGAAAACGCAACTAACACTGACTGGACACACAAAGCCTACGTCTGGTCACCGGAGGGACGACTGAATGGTGATCGATGGCGGTGAGAGAGCACTCGGACAAACGGTGCTCGTTTCTCGGTCCTTTCGCCATTTTTCTCGCCACACGTGCGCCGAAAGTTTTGAACGTGTGTTTCCGTTTCTCTCGCCGTCTGTGTGCCAGGCTCTCGTTAGGAATCCCTGTCGCTGTCGTCGCCCCCGTACATGTCTGCCAGTTTCTTAAAGCGCGGCCCCCACTCGCTCAGGTAGTTGTAGTCCTGGTCGCCCTCGGTGGTCACCGACTCCAGCGAGCTGAGGGACTCGGCCACGGAGCCGTTCCCCTCGTAGGCGTAGGTGGCCAGGGAGTCGTAAGGCGGCGCCGTCGGGTCGCTGTCGTTGTCCTGGAGCCTCTGGTTGATGAAGTCTCTCACGTCCCCGTTATTGTCCCGGGTCGGCGGCAGAACGGGCCGTCGCACCGGCGGGTAGAAGGTCTCGGGGACGATGTCCCTCCGCTGCTTGCTCTCCTCGATGGCCTCTGGGTTGCGCAGCGTGCCGATATCAAAGGCCTGAGTGTCCTCCTCTCCGCCCCCTTCGTCGTTGTAGCTGACGACGTTGTCTCTGACATCCTCTTTGGAGATGATCAGAGGCTCCTTCTTCCTCTGTCTCCTCAGGGCAGCAAACAGCACCACGATCACTGCAGCCAGAAGAGAAACAAAGTAACAGTTAGGTGACTTCTGCTGTTGTGTCTTTGCTCCCTCTGCTTGTTCTGAAGGCCGGTTCTGTCCGGGGGGGATTGTTGATGTTGCCTGAGTGTTCACTGATGTTCAGGGACTTTGTCTGACTGCGTAGAACAGGCTCAGCTACCACACGGATGCATTATGTATTTTTCCCTCCTCAGGGCCACTGATGCTTAAGATCACAAAGAACAGAGTTTAAGAAAACAGCAAAGTACATCGTGTGCCGGAGATGCTCCTTCTGTACCTTCTGTAGCTCTGTGACGTTTGAGTGATGGATAGAAAATTGACCCAGACTTTTTGGATTAAATCAACATGAAGTCAGTCAGTGTCTCTCTGTTAATCCAGTTGCAGAAGCCGACACTGGCGGGTCATTGAATTTATCATTGGATCATTTTCTAAATTTGCTTTGGAAATTCTATGAGCCTGAAGCAGTTTTCTAACCTGATCCTGGTGCAGTTTTTATTCCAAACAAAGAAATCCCCCTGAACTGTCTTTAACCTGCAGAGGAAAGATTCTCAATATTCTGAAAAGACTGAAGATTTGTATTTGCAGGAAATCAAACATATGTGATGTAAAAACTGTTAGGACTTAAAGTAGTAACAGAGGTTCCCTGAGCTAAAGCACCTGCAGCACCAATCACTGCTAACATCCTGGTTGCAGTGAAGCACTGTGCTCCTCTCCCCCAGCTGAGATGCTGGAGGTCTGTGCTGCTTTGCTGTTCAAATCAAATTAACATGTCAGCCGTGGTCACTGGCAGAATTATCCGCCCACAGGAAGCGATGAATCACATTAAGGAGCGAAATACAGAACTGTCTCTTTAACACCTGTGAGAGGCCATTTGCTTTAGTGCTTCGAGAAACGCCCAAATCAAATTTTGGCCGAAGCTTAAAGAAAGACCAAATTGAAAACAAATGCTTGGGAGATTGAGCTGCAGGTGCATTTCCTGTTCGTCTCAAATGATGATCTGTACTCACTGAGCAGAATGATGACACAAAGCAAAATGGCCACCAGGGCTCCCGTGCTGAGTCCCGCCCTCGCCGTCAGGGCCTCGGCGTTGCACAGCTTCATGTTGCCCTCGCGGTCGCAGGTGCACACTCTGATGGTCAGGGTGCTGGTGCTGCTCTGCATCGGGAACTCTTCGTCCGAGATGACCACCGGGACGTGGTAGATGCTCTTCTGCAGGCTGTTGTAGCTGTTCCTGCGGGTGAGGATCCAGGCCGTGTTGTCTGAGAACAACAGGATAATCGATCAATAACCATCCAGCCATAACCTTAAACTGCTTATTTTTCAGAGGGTGGTGGTGACGGGGGGGGGGGGGCTGGAGCCGATCCCTGCGGACACTGAAACATTTGGCTGACAATCATTCACACCTACAAGAATATCACCTATTAACCTGCAGACCCTTCAGGAGCCGGCCGGAGGAGACCCACGAGTGCATGGAAGCTCCACACAGACGGCAGATCTGAACCCTGAACCTTTGTGCTGTGAGACCGAGCTAACGGCTGCACCGGCGGGCCGCCCGGCGATCAATAACCTGAATGAATATTTCAATGAACTCTACTTGAAATTTCATTTGCTCTGTCGATGTGCTTTTAGTGCTGCGAGATGAAAAAGTACAAATCACATCATGTGCAGTACAACATCAGCTGTGGTTAAGTTCAACAACAGGTGTAAGTGCCTTATGGGAACACTATACAGAAGATGGAAGTTAATCGGATGACCGCAAGCATCGGCTCACACTGTATTACCTTTGTTATCGCGCACAGAGAAGTTGGCCTTCCCAGCAGCCTCCTGTGCCAGACTGAAGAAGAACCTGTGTCCTCCGAGCGGCTCGTCAGGATCTGTGGCGCTCACGGTTTGTATCCTCTGAAATAAGAAGCATTGAAGGAACACAAATGAGCATCGGCCATGAATAACTGCAATTCA
>JBBMOC010000080.1:220243-258371 GCA_037975185.1 Centropyge bicolor
GTGGTTAGAGGGGTTTTAGCAGGCGGGAGGTACTCACAACAAGCCTGCCTAAGCATGATGGACTTGTCTGCACTCTGCCATCATTTCCTTTCTCTGCTATTCACACAAGAAGGCATTAAGAAAAAAATGAATTTTAGCATCAATCCAGGTTTGGCCTCAGAAAGAAAGGCCAACTTTATTGAAGAGAACAAAATTGGTTTTCACCTGCACAAATGAGCCGAACTACAGGAGTTAATAAACTGCTTCTAAACATCTTCAGCCTTGTGCTAAAAATCATAAATCACAAAAAAAAAACATGTTCTCTCAATTACCCTTCGTGGTATGTGACGGATAGTTTCAGGCTCACATCCCAAACTTTTGACATTTCCGCCTCTGAAACATCTGCTGCCTCACAAATAAACTGGAGGATAAAATTTCACCTGAGCTGCATAAAAGAAATAAAAATCTTACTTTAAGCAACAGCAGGATGCTTCTACAGAAACATGGTCCACACGGAGGGACTGACGGCTGCTGTCGCTCTCACATTGATTGACGGCTCTTTTACAGATTGCCTCGATTATTTTGGCAAAACCCTCCAATGAAAACCATGTTTTTCGAATAAGACTCTCAGAATGAACAGCTTATTTTTCTCCCACCAGTTAATGCATTTCTTGTTGATTTCACACAGAATCCAAATGCTTAAGTACCAATATCTTCAGTTGAGCCAAGGATGATGGATAACACTGATTTTTTTTGTTTAACTGAATTGCACTCATAAGTGCCGACAACATCCTCACCGTGTAGATTGTCATGTATTATGGAAAGAATTGCAAATATGTCAAATGAATCTTTTAATTCAATAAGTAACATTGTTATCTATTTTTTTTCTACACATTAAAGTTCAGTGAAATTGAGTTTTATGTTGTTCAAAAGTTTGGAATCACCTGTTGTATTGATGTTTTTCTACTTTCCCTCAATCATATTTATCCATTTTAACACAGATAAAAACAGTATAATTAAAACACCAAACATCTTATTTACATGTGAAATACTTCTGGCCCCTAATTAAGAATAATTAAATGATTAAAACATCCATTTAGTCCACGTCGTCACAGTGTTGCATGACAGGGCAGATTAACCATTTCTCCACAAATTATCCTTCGATTTTGAATTTGTTTTCCAGGAAAGCGTCAGTGACCCTCGATCATTACTCAACCACAACTGAGCTCTAAATATTTTGGGAACTACTGTTTCATTCTCCCTCTGCAGTCGACTCAGTGGTTTGATTGGATAAGTTTAAACTGTGATTTTTCAGTCCTCAGTTTGTTCAGCTGATCTTCTAACAGCTCCAACCTCAGAGCAGCCGTCGAGGTTTAAGAATAGCTAAAGCAACACACCTGTTCATTCCAGCTTGTTACAATCGTTACTGTGCTCTTGATACTGAAACTTGAACCTGTCCTTATTCAAATCTGCACAGATGTTGATGCTAAGCTTCCAGTTTCTGTCTCCAAAGACTGGTGGTTTCTTCTTATTCAACTGTTGCTCAGCGGTGTCTTTGTCTCTTTCTGCCCTGTTACCCTTCAGTTGTCAGTCTGGTTCAACTCTTTTAAAAGAGTTTTGTTCTTCGCGTACAAAACATGAAAACATGACTTTTCTTCCCAAACTCTATCTATTTGTAAAGAGGACCTTCTCGGACATAAAAGCATGAAAGACCATTCAAAAACACAGAGTCGTCCTCTGACTGAACGGACCGACTTCAGCTGAAGACGGAGAAATATCAGAGAGACCTGGACGCATAAAAACAAAATTATCTGCATGAGCGATTTGGGTGAACTGACTCTAACAGTCTTAAATAGTCTGTCCTGTGGTGATGACGGATTTATGTTTGCCGACACACACACACACGTGCACACACACGAGCCAACAGGTTTATCCAGTCGTGTTGTTTTTCTCTGCTTCCCGGACTACCGTGATACATCAGTGTGATTAATGGAGTAGCAGGCATCAGGAGGGCTGGCGTAAGAAGGAGGAGACCCCCGAGGGGAGACTATGAACCCGGCTCTCAATGCACCGCCGCACCGCTCTCTCCTCCTCCCCCCTCCTCCCTCCCTCCCCCCGACCCCTCCCTGCTGCTTCTCCCGCATCAACCATTTTAGTGTCTTTATCTAAACACTCCCTCCTCGTCTCAGCCTGCCTCTCCTCCGCTCCCTCCACCTCGCCCGGCCCGACAGTAACTCTAACCTCGTTAAATCTGCGTCGGCCGTGGGCTTTACTAATTGCTTTTCTAATATTCCCAATAATTCAGCTGGCTGGGCCTAACCCTTCCCCTGATTAATGGCACAGAGATAACAGCGCGCCTCGTCCTGACCGGGCATCCAAAGTGCTGCACTCAGCAGGCAGGCAGCTGGCTGGACGGGCGGCCGAGCAGAAGGACGCGGAGGGTTACAGAAATGTTAGTGATCAGCGGGTTGGGACGTACATCCTCTGTCCTCGCTGCAGAAGCTACGCTGGCTGGCCTCGCTGTTTGCAGGAGACATTGTTCCAGAACAAGAGTCGGTATTGATTTGGGGTTTGACCTGAGTTATATTTGGATGAAGAAGTTTTTTCTTAGACGTTTTTATAAAATCATTGTTAGGATGTTTTTCAAGTCCTAACAACAATTCAAAGTATATTTATGTTAATGTTACTAAAAGTAATTTAATAAAAGCCAGACGACAAAACAACTGATCCATTTAGTAGCTTTTCTGGAGCTGCTGATCATATCACACAATCCTCAATCAATAGAAGACTAAAAGCTCCAGAAAAGCTACTAAATGGATCAGTTGTTTTGTTGGACCTTGAAAGTTAAATTGTTTTCAAGGTCAACAACGAATTTTTAACTTTAAATTTATAGCAGTTTTGATGTAAATCTCTGTTCATGTTCATATTTTTAATCCTGAGGATGGATGACATTTCAGATGAACATTCAATCTCGATCGTTTCATTTTCGTGTCAAACTCTTAAAAAAGTTTCCAGTGGTTTTGTCCCAAAGTCTGTCCTTGATCCGCTGAAGACTGGAAACAGCATTCAGAATATCGCAGCACTAAAACGCTTCATTAAAACCGGGACTAATAAAACCCTTTTAGGAGTTGGCAGCTGTTTAAGACCGAGTGACCTAAACGGCAGGAAAACTGTGGGAAAGCTTTCGGACTTTTGAGTCATAGTTAAGAAACATTCCCGCGTCACAAGAGGAACCACAGTTTTATTTTAGGGCTTGAAGCCTTGAACATTAGCGACAGACCATAATGATCCTGCGGTATCCTGTCCTGTGTTCACGCATCACGCCTGCAGGCATCTGGCTGGCTGAGGGTATTCGAGTATACGTTCAGGCCTAAACGTGCTCGTGTCGGGCGCTGTGGCGAGCAGCGAGAGCTAATAAAGATACCCATCTCGGCGACTTCCTCATGCCAGGCAGCCCCCGGGCTTCTCGGCCCTCCTCCTCCACCGAGCGGCTTTAAATGCCACGGGGTAGCTACCTCCTTGATGATGGGCGATAAAAGAGAATGATATCATATTTGACACCTGCAATAAAGTGGTGGAACTTCAACCTTGAGAGCCAACTCCCTTAGTGCATCATAAAAATGAAAAAGTCTTTGAGACAGAGTGGAAGGCGCAGCCTCACAACCCACTGCCATTACTTCCATTTAATAGAACTCTTGCATAATTTTGTGTCTCCATGAACTGAAGTTGTATAAAGTGAACTTTTGTCACATTTAGTAGCATTAACAGAACAACGTCTCTATAGCTCGGCCTCATTACGTCTTTTAGTGCCATGTTTATGTTTATGGTGAAGAAAATCTATGGACAAAGATCCACTTTGCAGCTTTTAATTTAATATTTAAATACTCCGCTTAATGGGAGCTCCTATATTACTTCAATATAGAAAGCGTTGTAAAAGTGTTGTGCAGTTTTCTCATAAAGGGTCCGAAACCACTTGAATTGATTAAAGGACATCCAAAGAAAGTTACAAGTCACAAGATTAAAAATCGCTTCAATTTGAAAAAAAAATGAAGATAATTACTCTTTTAATATCTGTGATAAAATATTCTGAAGTCAATGCTTCTCCCTGAGCTTTAGCCCTATTTCTTTATTATAGGACAGCTCTTGAAGAATCAAGTAAGTGAAACTTGAGTTTAGAATATTTAATGTCAACCTCTATGGTCAAATTCTTAAAATGGATTTCACTTTCACCACATTTTCAGGTGCAGCGTTGACAAGTACACAACAGAAAACCAGATACACAAGCTGGTAAGTTAATAAAGTTATGTTGATTTGAACGACTAATTTTGATCTGAACTATTACTTATTGATTCTATGATCAAATCTTCTAAAATCAAAGGAGCTAAAATTCTTATTTAAGATCATCATGTTGGTTCTGGAAAGAAATGTTTCTCTCACATGATAAACTACAGACTGTGTAACCTGATGGAAACTCCACAGTTAAAGCATCGAAAACTTATCTCTAAACTTCAGTGACCACACCACACATACTTATTATTTTTGCTGACTCGTTTCAGATCCATAATGTATGTACAGTTTTTGATTTTTTTTGGTTCCAGCCTTTGGTTTTAAACTCATGTTCCCACAGTATGAAATTTAAATTCAGTCTCCACTTAAACTGCTCTACCAAGCAATGATAATTATAAATAATTAAAGTAGACTTAATTAAATGGCAAAAAATATTTTAATTTAAAATATTAAAAATTTAAACTGAAGGTTTGCCTCGTAGCTTTTTCTGGCGCTTTGTTCACGTCTCACTGTTTGTTGGTGTTGGCCCAAACTTTAAAAGCAACATGAGCGGGAGGTCTGAAGGCTGCTGTAAAGAAAAGAATAGAAACCAATGGCTGCATTCGAAAAGCGTCAGCTGCATAGTTTGCTGTAAACTCTCAGTGATCAGATGTGTTTCAGTACCTGACGAGGCTGTGTTTGTCGTCGGGATCCAACGCGCTGACGGGGCCGATGACCGTGTTCCTGGCGGCGTCCTCCTTGACTTCCATGAGGTAGCTGGCGCGCTCGAACACCGGCGGCTCGTCCACATCCTCCACGACGATCCTGACGGTGGCCTTGTCGCTGAAGGGTCCCACAGAGAAGAAGCGAGGGTTGATGTGGACGTTCTCCACCTGGACGCTGAGGCTGTACTGAGACTTACTCTCGAAGTCCAGAGGCTGCAGACACACAGGGAAGAGGAGTGAGATTTTCAACGCGCTGTAGCTTTATATTTGTCTTGAATTAAAAGAAAACTCCACTTTATGCTTTTAATCATAGCTTCTTGTCCCTTAACGTTTACTCCTAAACACTCGTTTGTATGCAGCCGCACGTTCAGCTGTTGATTTTGGGGGAAAACTAATATCCATCGAGAGCATCCTGCCACATTTCATTTCAGGTCAGATTGGGATTTTATTCATTAAACTGGCAATCTTTTCCACCGTCTAATGAGCGCGTGTGAAGGGGCTCAGCGGCTCCTTCAAGGACGCTAACAAGACTTTTGATGGACACACATGGGCTGCTGCACCGATCGGGCATGTGCTCTTTTGGACATGTTAAAGCTTTTACACTTAACAGCTGCCACGTCCTGAATAATGCGACCGATGTGGCTTTGTGGTGGAAAACCAACATGGCGACAAAAACACGTAGAAAAATTGCACTCATATCCCATCACACGTGTAAAAACACAAAGCATTTTTTTCTATGGAGTCTAGTTGCACAATGTAGTATTTATTGTTTTAACTAGTCAACAGAGAAATAATGAATGTGTCAGGTGATTATTTTAAGCCTTATGGTTGCAGTTATTGAGTGTTAATGCTAAACAGCGCACACACATTTTCTTTTGCTCTTTGTTCCTGTTTCTTCAAGTGGAAACAAAGATGCAACAACTTCTTGGATGTTTGTGCTTTTTCAACTTGATTTCCTGATCCTCGCCACGCTCTGCGAAGCAATCAATCAAAGTCGTCTCTGGATGTTTGCCGGGTGACATCTGTTCATTTTTTTGTTGTTAAATGAAGAGATCAGTGCGGCAGATTAGTACATGAGCAACAGAGACAAAGTGTCAGCAGACGCTGAGACCTCGTGATGGAAACTGTAAAATCCAAAAAAAAAAAAAAAAAAAATCTACCATTTGACTTTGTAAGGTTGTATCAAGGTTGTACACATTTCTACATTTGAATGTATGAATGAGGCTAATTAGAAAAAGAATCAGAAAGAGCTAAAACACAGAAAATAATATCATGACTGGTTTTCGGTTGAAGGACACATCTGTTGAGTTCGCTTATATTCTAGGTGTTTCGTTCGCTGAATAATTCATTGACACAACTTCCCCAACTAAAATATGTTCCAGAAGAGAAACAGAAATGATGAAGGTCTTTAAGAATAACATCTACACTAATTTCAAAACCATAGTTCATCATGTGGTTTTTGCCTGTGAATGCATGTATATGCTGTCAGACCTTTTCTCTTAGTGTACAGACCTTCATTTTACCCATTTGTTAACTTAAAAGGACGCAGCTTTGTTATTCTTTATTGATCCCCTATAATCCTGCATCTCTCTCTGCTCTTACATCCTATAATTTATGGACTCGGCAGAATGATTAGTAGCCTGATTCCTGCACGATTGCCAGTGTTTTCAGTCGCCGTGCATTTAAGCACAGGTTGGTGGTATGCTTCTGCTTTTATGTTCCTTTTTCTGAACTTTTTTTTTTTTTTTTTGAAGTCGTCGCCACTGAAGGTATCCCCCTATTGATGGAAATAATTGGGGAGCGGTGCATTTTAATGAATGTGCGCCCGCCGCTGAGCAGGAGCAGCTGGATCAGAGCGAGCTTCCTCGCGGGCTGCCTACTGTACATATGAAAGGACGCCGGCTTCGTGATGGTTGGAAACAGCCAATGAAAGCACGGAAAGTCCACACGGAACGAGCCGTTTTCTGAAGCCATGAATAATAACATAATATGAGTCAGTGATTTTCGCTGTTTCTTGTTAAGGCGAGGGAGGGGGGGGGCACGTCAATGGGAGGAGTGCGTTGCTTTGAAGGACCGCTACAAGCAGAGATGGGACGCACTCCTCACTTGACAAGCCCATTTAATTAGTAGGTTCAGAATTAGGGCACGCACACACTCTGCCCGCACACCACATCCATTACAGCACCGCCGCAGCTACAAAAGGCAATTATGTCATCCTCCACTTAATGATGGCATGATGGAAGCGATCGATCGAAGGCTGCAAAGAGGGCGCTTGATAAGGCAACTGCCAGGTTCTGTTGAATACGTCAGAAACACACCGCAGCACACCGCCGCGATCCATACCCAGCATCAATATTTCTGCTTCGGCCTCAGCTGAGAGGAAGAACCAAGCTCACTCTGAACACATGTTAGGGAAGAGTTAGTTCAAATCTAATAGCTCTACTGTCCATCTTCTGGCTGTCAGAGCTTATGGAGCAGTTCATTGTTTTCTGTTTGGGCCCAGATGAGAAGAACGAGGCTCATGTGCAGTTGAAGGTGAACACACATTTAAAAATAAATAAATTAAAAAAAAAAAAATCTGTGTGAATGATATTTCCTGGGTTTATCAATCTGGTTATGACGACGCTGTTTTCATGCCATCCATAATAATCGCAGGCCGACAAAAGAACATGCTTCAGATGGTTTGTTTCATTCATGGACAGATAATGTTGTATTTACTCAGAAAAGGATGCTGCCCTTTAATTTTATAATCTTTTCATGAAATCAACCTTATTTTTTTTACTATTTATATCCGACGTTTTTATCCATTCAATGTATTTATATTCTGTAATTAGTTTTCATTGATCGAGGCAGAGTTCATTCAGATTCACAGGAAAACGCTGCTTCACATTGAAGGTTTGTGATTTTTATTGTGAAGCAGTCAAACATTTGTCCGGTGCCGGCTGAGATCGCTCATCAACAACACGGTTCATTTTCTGAATTCTTTGACGGCGGATCAGTTTTCAGTGAGCTGTTGGATGAAGAGCTGCAGGTGACACGGACGCCAGCAACTCTTCTGGAGAGGAAGCCGACGCCGCAGCTCCACAGGGGGGAACTGGGAAAGAAACTGGACTCATCCACAGGGGGCAGGGCGGAGGATTTGGACGGTGCTGCTGCTGTGGGGAAAACCGCTCATGTGCAACTTGATGGAAAAAGTTTGATTATCGACTGACTTCTTTATTGAAAGCACATTGAGTTTGTTTGGCGGTGAACACCAGTTGTTCTGCTGGATTTCTGACAGGACTCAAATCTGATGAATCACAACTTTAACATCTTGGTTCGATGTTTAGCTCTGGTGCACATTTAGGTGAACAGATCTATAACATCCGCATGAAAGCGGCAGCTGCAGCTTGTGTCGACAGCTGCATTGATTAAAATAGAAGCCTATCTGTTCCTTCAGACGTGAGACAGGCGACTGGAAATCACGTCTGAAATGTCTCCTGTGCAGACAAGCCTTTATTGTAAAGGTTTCCTCGGGGGCGGCTTTGAGACCCCAATAAGCTCGACCAGTCAGAGGGCTGGTGCAGCCTGACAGGCGAAACCCAGGGCAGAAAAAAAGATAACAAAGCTCTCATTGTTGCCCATGAAGCTGACTGTCGTGATGTAATGAGCACATCAATATTTTTACTTTTTAATATTTAGATTGTAGTGAGTGAATCAGAGGGGGAAGGAAGGAAGAGACACCCCCCCCCCAAGCTCAGTGAAAACTATACCCACTCCCCTATCAAACACCAACAGAGGGTCCCTGACCTTCCTCAGCACGATGACGCCCTCCTGCGTGCTCCTATTGGTGATGATGTCAAACATGCCGGGGCCGTCACTCCCGATGACCTTGTAGTCCATCTCTGCGTTCTCCCCGATGTCGGCGTCTATGGCGCGGATCAGTCCCACCGTGGAGCCGAGCTCGATGGACTCAGGGACTTTGAACTCGTAGAGGGCTGCAGAGAAAGAGTTGTGTGTTTGTGATTTGGTCGTCATACAAACAGTAGAATTAGTCAACATAGAGAAAGAGAACAAGCTAGAGAAAGAAAGGAGAGTAAGAGAGTCAGGGGTTGAGTGTGTGAGCAGGGGCAGTGACACCTGAGGCCACGTCCTTGGTCTTTCTTTTCATTTCCTTTTCCAGCTTTTCATGTAAGAGGTGGATCAATGCTTCTTTTGAGATTTTATTGGCCTAAAAATGGCCCAATCGAGCAGCATTAAAATGCACCCGCAGTTTAATTTGCAGAAAGACACAAGGCCGAAAAAGAAGCAGCGCCACCCCTGACCCCAAACCGGCGTCACGGCCTGAATATTTTTTTTACGTCCCTTTTAGTGAAAAGAGAAAAGAGTGTGAGCGGGTGAGTCAGAGAGCGAGAACACAGGCAAGCGAGTCAGAGAGAGAGAGAGAGTGAGTCAGAGCCAATCGCAGAGCAGCAACACGAGAGCCGGCCGGGGAGGGCGAGTGGGAGATTTAGTGCTGCAACATTTGTAGATCAGCTGTGCAGCAGAGATTTCATATGCGGTAAAACATATTTCATTTCCAAAACAGACATTTGGCCTTTCACGTCGGTTGCTACAAGTGGCATCGACTCTCTACTCGAAGTTTAGGATGTAACATAAATTCTGGGCCAATTTGCTCAACATAAATTAATTGCTTCTTCTTCTTCTTCTTCTTTTCTTTTTTTTTTATTCAGTGAGATGATTTCCTGGTTCGAGGCGGAGAAATTGATGGCTGCCTGTCGGCCGCGGCGGCCCCAGCTGCATCTCGTATGCTTAAATAAATAGCTGGACTGCAGGAGGGAGCGGGCGTGATATACACACAGCCTGCGGAGACAAACAGCACTGACACACTAATAAAACATGCTGACAGTGTTTTGGCAACGCCTGAGTCGGCAGGTCTCCGTGACGCTGACACTTGCCTCCATACACACACACACATAAAAACACACACACACACACTGAAAGCGACGCACGACGAGAAGGCTTCCCTAGGCTAACAGGTATTTAGCATTGGGTGGAAAAGAAGAGGCATCACTCCGGCAGACAACAATGATATCGCTTCCTGACACTCTACCTCCTCTGGGTGTCCCATTACAATATCTCTTCCTCTTTCTCCCCCTTTCAATCTTCCCCTCTGTCTGCCTCCCCCCTCCCTCCATCACAGGCTGTCTTTCTGTCGCCCGCATCACTCTTCCTCTTTCTTCCCCTATCTTCCCCTCCTGTCACCTCCTCCATCCCCATTGTATCCATCTCCCTCCGTCCTCTCACTGCTCATTCATTGGTGGAGGGGTTGAGATGACAGCGCCTGTCTCACCCCCCTCCCTCCCCCAAGCAAGGGAGGAGTGAGGGAGGGAGGGAGGGAGGGGGGGCTCTGCGGTTGCGTGTTTGGCCTCGCGTCGCCACCGTACAGTCGCTGAGAGGAAACACGGAGACACCAGTAATCTGTCAGCCTGATCGGGCCGCTTTCGCCGTTTGCCAGATGCACGAGAGGAAGCGAGACAGGCGAGTGGGAGGGAGGGGGTGAGAGAAGAAAGGGAGACAATGTGTGAGACTGAAAGCGAGTAGGAAGGGAGAAGAAAGGAAGGTTTGATGATTGATGAGTGAGAGGGTAACAAAAAGAAGGGAAAAAGTGCACCAAGGACAGTTGGAGCACTAAATTGAGAACATTGGTTTTATGGAGTAAAAGGCAGCAGAAGAAAGACTTAATAGCGGGAGATAGACAAAGAGTGGAAGAGTAGGGGAGATAAAGCTCAGTGAATGTACTCTCTTCATTTAATAGGGATTACAGGGCTGATCTGATGCACTTTGCAGGACCCTTCGCTCTGTCATATGGCTCTATATTTAATTATTCGCTGCCTTTAAGAGGCCTCAGTCGCACAAAACCCAGAGCTCCCTGCAATAATCCAAATTCATTTTGAAACTGACACCAGATGGGGGCTGCCTGCCTGGCACGGGCTCGCACTGACAACTGGTTTTCATGGCGCCGGTCACTCCGCCCGCGTGTGCGTGGGCGGGTTCCCAGGAGGCCGGACTCACTCTTGGTGAAGCGCGGCGGGTTGTCGTTGACGTCGGACAGGGTGATGCTGACCGTCGTGGTTCCCGAGAGCCCGCCCATCTGTCCGGCCATGTCTTTAGCCTGGATCACGACCTGGTAGTTCTCCTTGAGTTCTCGGTCCATGCCGGGCAGCGCCGTCTTGATCAGGCCTGAGGAAGAACAGATCAACATGAGAGTCTATTCTAAACTAAAGTCCATCAGATTATTTCAGTCCTGTTTATACAGTTTGTCTCAGAGGTTTTACAATTCAGGAGGAGCGACAGAGGAAGGATCCTTCTTCCAGGATCAACAGACATGAAGAACAGATCAACAACAAAATGACAGTATGCACAAACTAAGCTGAGCTGAAACAAGAAGTCTGTTGATAGGAAATGAATCTGTAAATAGTTTCAATGAATCCTTTCAGCCAAAATGTCATAAATATTCTTGTTTCAGTTTCCAACACGTGTTAATTTGATGCTTTTCTTTGTCATCAGAACAGGAAGTGTGAAGGCCCACTTCCCCACTATTTTTTTTTGACATTTTAAAGACATCATCAGACTAATTGAAAACTGGAAAATAGTAATTAGTTGCAATCCTAAAAGAATCTGTCACTGTTAATCTGATTGTTTGGAGTCTGGATGAAATGTGACCTTACTGAGAACAGCAGCACAAAACTTAACAGTTGAATCCACATATGTGTGTTTGCTCTACTCCGGTGCGTCGGCTGCAGCTCATTTAGCCTTTTTCGCTCTTCCTGAAAGCTGAAAACATTCTCTGAGGTGTGCTCTACATGAAAGGACCTTGCGACCTCGTTGACCCTTCAGCTGGGGTCGACAGGGACCTTTTGCAGCGGCAGAGACAATTTTTGGGTTTGCTGGAACATAAAATCTGAAAATGGTTGAAGACCTGAGCAAAATATCAGGTTATTTTTAGAGTTACTTTTAAAAGTCATTTATTCTTTTCTAACTCTGACAAACATGACACTGAGTACAGCAGCTTTGAATTATATTACAGCAGGTTTATTTATTGCCACTGCAACAAATGCTGTTTATAATCTAACCACAAGGTGCAAACAGCAGCTTATAGAAATACTGTAAATACAGATGAATACCTGTGCGAACAAGTGTATTTAAAGATAATGTACAGTAACAGGAAGTGTAATTTTTTCTGTATTGACCATAAATCAATTTACAGAGCTGAGCTGAAACAAACCGATAGATCAATAGAAGAATAATTGGCAACTATTTTGATCATTTATTAACAATTTATGTCATTTATCAAGCTCAAAAATGACCCAAAATCTTATAGATTCTCAGTTGTGAATATTTGCTGCTTTGTCTGTTTTATAGATCATAAACTGAACATCTTTGGGTTTTGGATTGTTGGTCAGACAAAAGAAGATATTCGAAGATGTCACCTTGGACTCACTTCACCATTTCCTGACGTGATGATTAACTACTTCATTAAGACAATAATCAGAAGATGAATTGATAGTGAAAATAATCCTGAGCTGCAGCACAAACACAGAACACACAGTGGATGAAAGCAGCTGTGATGTAACTCTGATATGTACAGTATGAGCAGAGCCAATAAAACGTCTGTACAGTTCTAAAGCTCGATTGAAAATCATCTCTCCAACTATGAAAGTCTGCGCCGGCTTCATAAAATCAAGCCGCCACACGACATAAAAATAATGAACTGTTTCCGCGGGTGGACTCTGAATATCTAAATATCACCGTGCTCACCTCTTCTAAAAATAAGCCAGTCCGCATCAGCCGTATTGAATTAATGATATTTCATTTTTTAGATTTATGCATCTACAGGCCGGAGAATTAAACCACTAAGAACATTTTATTACTGAAAGGTCAGTGCTCTTGCTCGGTGTTGGCGGTGGCACCGAGCTCAGCGCCACCCAGGAGCACACTCTGGAGTCTGTGTTCTCCTGATCCAGCCGCTAAGTGGACCAAAGGGCCAATCCACCGAAAAGAAAAAAAAAAAAAAAAAAAACACAGCATATTTCTTTAATTTTCCAAGTGCAGCTTTCGCCTCCAAATGCATTCGGCATCATTCATCTCCTCTTTTGGAATTAAGGCTGTGTTAATGTTCAGCCTTTCAAGTGCCGTGCAGTTGCTTACTTCTCCGCTCCGACGCGTTAGATCTCTAGTTTGGAGTCAGGACGGAGGCTGAGTGAAGCGGTAATTGGCAGCATATTCAAAAGGTGCGCTCCGTCTCCCATCAGAGCTGGGTCTTAAATCCTGTCTGCTATTACACGTTTGAATTTGAGGCATCGTAAAAAAAGAAGAAGAAGAAGAAGCAGGAGACGGAATAAAAAAAAAAACATTTCACCCTAAATAAACCGCTTTGACAAACTTCATCACTTTGGGTCTGAGGAGATGATTCACTTCACATCAAACAATAATGAAGAGGTTGACGTGGCACATCACTCAGATCACAGTGGCCTATGTTGTTCGACTCCGACTTGCTCTTTTCTTCCTCCCATACATAAAAATGCAACCCACCCCCCCACCCCACTCCTCTTCTAACAACACATCTCACCGACTGTTAAGAGAACGTTCAGGCAGCGTCGCAGGAAAACGTGCCGCCGCCGCCGCCGCCGCCTCGTATCTACCTTTGTTATTGCTTAATGACAACAATGCATAGACACAGAGGAGGAGGAGAGAAACAAATCCTGCTTATAATGTGATGTCCAGGCATGTCTTTGTGTAAGAGGGGATGTCAGCTTACATACCACATGTGGGATAAACCATATTACTGTTAATCCCTCCGCTAATCTGCAAATGGCTTCTTTTTTTTTTTTGTCGTTTCCCTTTTGTTTAAGCAAAAAAAAAAAAAAAAAAAGACACGAGCGGGATGTGTTCCAAAGCGCACATTAATGATTAAAAGTAGGAAGCGGCTGGATTTTTTGGGGCTTGCCACTCTCTCGGCTATAAATCCCCCCCCTCAGCCCGTCAGCCTGCGAGAGGAGGGAGGCGGACGTGTCGGTATTTTTGGTTCGGTTAAAGCATTCCAGGAGTTATTTTGTGATAAATTGTTTTAATTTTCTTCACTGGTAAAGCTCAACTTGCCTCCTCCATTTCTGCCTCAGTTAGCGATTTGTTATGCTTCCCAGAATGGCCACCTCCAGACGAAGGGTGCAAGCGCGTTGTGTTGGGCTGTGGGTTACATATGTAGGTGGAGAGTGCAGTGGCATAAGCATTGTTGGAGCAGGAGGATAAGAGCTTTTCCCGCTGAAGAAAGAGCGAGCAGTCGTGCACATTAGTTAGAGAGCAACATCCTTCATGGCTGCAGTGCATGCTGGTCTACCGAGGCGACGCTGGGCGAGGATGAATTATAATCTTTGCCTTTTCTATGATGGATTCTTCTTTGTGTTGCTGCTACACTGTGGAGCAAATCTACAAAAAAAGGGCCCAGTCTTTTGATTCTGAAGGACAAACACTAAGACATGATGTTCACGTTTGACACTTTAGATAAATTCCCGCTGTCGAGTTTCACTGCTGAGCAGCAAAGATCCCAACACTGCAGAAATCTCCTTAAAGTCTTATTTCCTAAACGAGACTTAAGGAGAGAATGAGATTATTTTAACTCGATTGTCAATTAGTTTGAAGCTTTTTATTCAAGATGTAAGACAATTGTTTCTGTCCTTGAAAAAAAGTTGGTTTCTTTTGGAAATGGTTTTAAAGATTGTTATTGTAGCGGCAGATTTTTCTTTTCAGAAAAGGTTTTTAGATTTTGACAGAAATGGAGATTTTCTTGCAACGAAAAGCCCCAAAAGTTCTAGTTTTAGTGAAGCAGAAATTTCTTCTAACAAGCTGATTTTGGGAAACAAAATATCTAAGACTCAATCATTGACAGAATGGGCTTGATTGGATTTTTTTTTTTTTTGCTGTCACACTTTCGACGTTTAAAAGAAAACACAACAAAATGGAGGCAGGAACACAAAGCACAACAACACCTGTGTATTGACTTCATTAATAGTATTGACATGGAAGCCGTCACTGACCGGTCTCCGGGTCCACGGAGAAGTACGGCTGCCCCTGCAGGATGCTGTACACCACCTTGGCGCTGTTCCCGTACGTGGCGTCGTCGGCGTCCGTGGCTGTCACCTGAATTACCGAAGTGCCTGGGGAGGAAGATTCATGACAATGATTTAGATCAACTCTTCAATACTGCTGAAATTTGCCTGCTGGATAATTGGTTAAGCTGATGCACCTTCTGATGAGGTGTCGGATCCTCTTCTAATCACGCTCATGCAGAATGTGACTGATCATTTCTGTCCCTTTGCATTACCCAAACCAATCTTTATTCCTCGGCCACTTATGCCCTTATACGTGATTGATTTTCGCGGGTAATCGATAAGTCCTAATGTATTTTTCTAAGTATATCTCTCTGAGCATACAAGCGGCACCGATACCGGCTCTTTGCAAACCCCAAGAAGCCTATTAGTGTATCCACAGATCTGGAGTGTCTAAGAAGCCAAATATCTGATAGCAGGCGAACAACTGTGATCCATTTTCTCTTCCAGAGAGGCTGAAGCCCTATTTCAGTAGAACAAAGGGAAACGGTTAGCCAAGTGCTACCTCCCAAATGGCGCCTTGCGGGGCCAAGTGTTGCCTCATTACATGCAGAAGAAAATTAATTGAGTAGAAATATTTAATGGCAAAGTGGTATAAATATAGAATTGTGCAATACAATGGGATAACGACCCCATGAAACTTCTCTAATTTGATGTCAGCCATGATCTGTAAGGGGTGAGAGGAGAGTTTCCTTCCTTTAAAATCGATGTGATTTGTATGGATGACGGATGTTGCAGAGAAAAAAAAGAAAAAAAAAAAAGAATTGGAGGACCAAAAAGCAGAGAGAGAAAGACCACGGCTGTCTGATTTGGTGTAAGTGACAGTTGGGGAAGATTCCTGAGCAAGTTCACCGAACCTTGATCACTAATACCTTTAACTAGGGAATTAGACTCAAAGAGGCTTTTCTGACATGGCGGCTTTTAGAAAAATATCACTGATCCACATCAGCCATCTCATCGCTGACTTTAAGCTTTTGAGAAAAGAATTTTCTGACAAACAAGTCAGGAATAATCACAGTTTTTGTGCAGGGGGAGTAAATTACCCCGACTGTAATCACTCAGCTGTCAGAGGAGGGGCGCGTCAAAGTCGTCCCTGACCGAGAGTCCGAGAGACGAATGTCAGAGCCGCGAGACTATAATAAAACTCAAAGTGTATGTCACATTTAAAGGGGCCGTGTCTCGGCGCAGTCACTCGTGAACACATGCTCTGCCAAGCGCTGACATCACACCTCGGTTGTTGCCATGGGCCCTCGTGCTGCCCTCAGATAAGTGCTGGACTCTCTCTTGGGGTTGCTGAACCGAGTGACAACTCTGTCACATGTCCCTCCGTCCCCCGGAGCTCGGCGGCGGAGGAACACAGGGTCTGCGCCATGTTTTCATGCAAGTATTGATTAGCAGCTTTTTTATACTGTTTATCTATATTCATGAGGCACAGCATGTACTTTCAGAGCGAGAGCTGGAGCCAAAGTGCACGGAGAATTAAAGTTTAATTTGGGGCAGAATGACAGGAAGAAATGATAACATGAAACCCGGTGCTCAGAAACTGGCACTTCACACGTGGAACCCGCAATTATTCACTGCGATGACACAGCTGACAATGCTGGTAATTAAATTAAGTAGTGTTTTAATAAGATACAATACTGTATTTAAGAGATTATCTGCGCCAGCGCTGTAACCGTCACAGAGATGCTTTACCTTGTTTATTCTCCGCTCATAAAGCAGCTCCTAGTCTCTCAATTAATTAGTCGGGGCCTCTTTGTTGAGTCTGCATCGTTATTATGATTGATAAAGTCCCATTGATCCGCTAAGACTGTCATTTTATAACGTCTCTATCCTGTTTGAATCGTAAGCCTTTTAATCCAGCTCCTCACACACACAACTTTATTTCTGTAAACACTCAATTATTGTCTGTTTCATGATCAATAAATATGGTTATACTCACTAAATGCAATTTTCCTCGCCGGCTGTACACACTCAAAAAACTAGTATCAGTTATTACTTTGTTTAATTTCTTTCTTTCTTTGTTGTTTATTTATTTACTCATCTCTTGTTTTGCTTGCTCTTTTTTTGACCATAACTACACATGACAAAATGATGTCGGGGGGGGGGGCTGAGTCCAGATGGGGGATTAATTTAACAACGTTTTAAAATGCTTTCTGATTTCTGAGCTTTGCTTTTTAAATCACACAGTCTAAAAAAAAAAAAAAAGAGTGACAAAACTGCACGTGATGACATTTACTACAATTTGCACAGAAAGAGTTCATATGAGGGACATTTAGGGCAGAATCTCACCGATGTCAGACATCTCGGGGACTCGGGCCATGTACAGGTCCTTGGTGAATCGCGGCTCGTTGTCGTTGATGTCGTGGATCTTGATGATGAACTCGGACTGACCCTCCAGCGCCTCGTTGGTGAAGCGGTTGACGGCTTTGGCGTGGAGGATGTAGTAGGCCTTCTCCTCCCTGTCCAGCCTCTTGGTGGCGTGGATGTCCCCCGACTTCTCGTCTATCTTGAAGAGGGTCCCGGCCCCGTCCCCAGTGAGGACGTACCGCACGCTTCCGTCTCCTCGATCCGAATCTGAGTGAAGCTGCGAGGAAAAGAAAGCAGGATAATGTGGATCCCTGCGGCACCAAAAACAACCATTTCAAAGCAACATTTTGTGGCATTTTCATTTTAATAAATTTCCACTTTGCAGCTCTGTATTGCTAATTTTTATAGCACAACAGCAATTCAAACTCGGGTTTATGAAAGCTTTCACATTTCATCTCATGAACGCAGAGTGTCAGGCAGCTCTTTCCAGGGAAATATCTAGTTAGCATGAGCAGAAATAGCCACTGTGAACTTCATCTGCATAAAGACCAAGAATAAAGAGAAACGTGAGAGTGTCGGCTGCACTGTGCGACTGACAGGTGATCTCTGAGACGTGCAGAGCAACAAAACAAACATCCCAGCGATGAACGCTTTGTAGCAGACATGTCAACAAATTCTAATTTCAAAGCAGAATCACAGTTTTTCCACTTAAGCATTTCTGATCCCGTGTGCACATATCAGTGATCTGACCATCCTGAGCCTTGGCACAGAAACACTGACAGCTTTGATGAGTGCGTTTGGTGTTATTTAACAGATTCCTATCATTTTTAGTAAACTGTCATCCCGTTGTGACGGTACACATTGGTGGCTTCACCTCGTCTCTGTGAAAACTCGCATCCTGCCAAGGAGAAAACACACACAGCCGGAGCGTTTGCATTTGCTGCTATTGTTACACACAGGTTGTCATCGTGCTTTTTTACCGCAGGGCCACGGTGGCATTTTCACAGTCCTGTAAAACAGAACGCCAGCGGGTTGAAGTCTGTGAAGTACCAGCATGAGTGAGCGCGCGTCCGCCACCTGCCAATCCCTCGTGGATCAGCGACACGACCAACATGCCAGAGGACCACCGGAGTCCACTCGTCTGCCGAGCTCCTCATTATGATTCGCTCTCTCTCTCTCTCCCTCTCGATCTCCTGTTTAATTTTTTTCTGCATGAACAGCAGCTTAGCATGCGCTGACATTTTAATTCCACCGCCAAATCCCCCCCCAACATATTTATCTCAGAGAACTCATCAAAAGCTTGTCCAGTCGTTCCCACTCCCACTGCTTCCCCGCCCACTTCCTTTCCCCCCTCTTTAATAACCAAGGACATGGTAATAATTGCAGGGGAGGTAAAGGGCAAAAGGAGGGCATGTGTTCGCAAATGGAGGCAAACGCCATGTGAATGTTTACCCCCGTAAGTGAGCTAGGACGTAATTCTGAGGTCCGTTATTGACACCTTGTTAGCTGGAGCGAGGCGGCACGTTTGATTCTGAATGCATATTTTCCTGCGAGCGCGAGTTGTTGTTGTGTCTACAATGGTTCTTGGCTCTGCCGGTGGACAGACTGAGGGGGGATATTGTGCGCCGCAGCTGGGTCACGTGGGAGCACGCTGCAAAGTCTCCCTTCTCATCATATATTAAAAAGCTTTTCATCCCAGGTGCTCGGAAAGCTTTACTAATTCATGCTGTTTTATCAGGGCAAAGCTGGCACATGCGAGACGAACAGCTTTGTGGATTAGCATCTTTAACACTATTTTGTTGGCCTGCTTGAATGCTGGTAAAAATGACTGTTTTCATTCCTTTCTCTGTCTGTCGAACCGAGCCAGTCGAGTGTGTTGCAGAATTTTAGCATCTTCGGATTAGGATCTAGAGTGGAGCACTGTTTCATTAACCCGCTTGAATTCTGGTCAAAACAACTCTTGTTTTTGTCTTATTCTCTCTGTCTAACCAAGCCAGGAGAATATCCTGCAGAATTTTATTTGTTTTCTGTTCTGCTTTACAGTACGTGCCTCCAAACAGAGACTCAGTTGGCTGAAAACAATCCACTTCAACATTATTATCTTTCTCCCGCTGTTATAGCTGCAATGTCCTTTTCTATGATTGTCTATCAAGCTGCCTATCTCTGCCGGCACGACAATTCAGTTAATAACCGTTGAGTCCTCTCCGGCTGAGATGTGAGATAGACAGAGTGACATATGCTGTGTCGACTGTCATTTCTATGGAAACAGAGAGATCTCGTGGTCCTGAAGAGTTCCCCCCTCGCTCGCCTGGAGGATATTACAAGGCGGCTCGGAGTATCGAGCTCCAGCGCCCGCTGCAGTGACCCCGTCCCTCCCAGTTGCCCACCTTGCTGGTGAGGAGAATTTACTGCTGCCCTTCTGCTCAAATTAAGAGGGGGGGAAAAAAAACTCTGCCGGAAATCAATGTGGCAGCCCAACGTGCATTCACAATGGCCCTTTGATCAATTTATATCGAAAATACAATTAAACTGTCACAGGGGGAGAAAAGAAAGCCACATGTGCAGTCGGTCTGGTCACCAAGAAGCTCTGGCACATCGATAGCTAGCCTTTTCTCCTCTGCCCTCCTACGGCACCCAATCGTAAAAAAGGCAGAGAGCATGACGCCATATCCATTAACACCGGGGCTTCTGGGAAACTGTGAAAAAAAATCTCCATTTTACCAAGTCATTTTGTCAATAAAAGAGGGCTAAAATCCTTTTTTTTTTTAAAGGGATAGTTTGACATTTTGGGAAACATCCTTATAAGCTAACTTTTTGTTAGTTCGATGACAAGATCAATCCCACACTTTTATCTGTCCAGAAAATACAAGATAGCAGCTGATTATTAGTATAGTTATACATAACATAAAACTTTTGGGTTCTGTTGTTATTTTAATTACCTTTGGGCAGATGTAAGCTCAATGTTTTCCTCTCTTTTAACAAACCTAAGCTAACCAGCAACTGGTGGCAGATTCATTTTTACCATTCACATATAAGAGTGGTCTCATCTAAGTCTCAGCAAAAAAGCAAATGAGCACATTTCCCTTCATGCTAATTTCACATGAAGTATCCTTAAAACAGTGTCGTTCTCAAGGTGTTCTTTCGAGAGGCAACAAAATTCACCAACCCACGAAATATCCCAGGGTTAACAGAGCTCTCAGTCTCATCACGGCCACAAAAAGCCAACTCAAAGTCCCCACAACATTTCACACTGTCTATTATTATGGACAGGATGTGACGAGTGTGTGTCACCTCTTAGTTGTGCCTTCTAATGCCAATGATACAGCCCTCATCTACCTGCTCAGCAATGCTAACTCTGACAACAAACCGTAGCTTCAAGCTAATGTCAAGATGGCTAACGGCTACTTTCGTACCGTTGGCATGTTTCATAGATGTGTTTCAGGTGTCTGACCCCCGTTGTTGTCCACAAAACGTCAAGGACAACACTCTGAAAAAGCAATAAAAAGCATCGCTTACATCACATCCAGCTAGCCAACTGTGTTTGGCCTAAGCATCCTCCGTCCACGGTCACCTGCCTGTTGCTGGACTTTTAATTCTGGTTGGTCCGGTCCAAGCTCCTTTATCCGCTTTTTTCTCTCCAGCGAACGTCTCGTGAAAGGATTTTTTTGTAAGAAAATAACCGAATTGTCTGTTGCTCCCATTGTTTCTTCTAAAGCTGCCACAGTCTCCTGAAAGTACGTCCGACTCAGTCGCTTCCGTCAATAGACATGAGTTGCGGTCGCGCCTGCGCACCTAGGCGCCTACGGGCGTGACCTTGATCGACAGGTGTCGCGAATCAATCACATTGGATGACGATTGACATTTTAAAAAATCTGATTCGCCAGGGACGCAGAGAGCTCAGTCTATGAGAGAGCTGAGCCAGGAGGAGGATTTTTAAGTGACCAATTAGAGACCAGCATAAACATACATACACATTCATTTGTCCAGCGGCCCTCCCCTTGAAGCTCATGTATTTATGCGAGAAAAACAAAAACAAAATAAAAACAATTTGGGATGGGGATGCTGAAAAACCATTAGCCAGACACATTGTATGAACGGACAGATGTCATCATTATTATTTATTAGGTAATTTATGTTTACTGTGTCTATACTTTATTCTTGCAAGTTTGATATGGCAGCGCCCAATAGCGCCCCCTATTAACAAGCTGATGTTTAACCTGACGTATTCCTCCTTTAAAACGAGCCCCAGTCTGCGGCTGCAGTGACAAACGATTTCAAACCGTTTGCATCAGCGAGTGGCTTGTTTTAATAATCCCCTAAAAACGAGTGTCTGTATCTGGAGCGAAGGGAGAACAAGGAACGCACTCAAATCAAGAAAAATGAAACTTGATTTCAGAGAACGCTTGAAATAAGTTGATTTGCATTGGAAACAGGCCGAAATACTCTCTAACGTTTTAAGAAAATAAGACTTCAAGGACTCGGAGAGAAGAATGAGTGGATTTCTCTGCAGCTGTGAAACAAACTATCAATGCATTGGCTTTAACCTTTATATCATCAGTGGTATGGTATATGTTTTAAAACTCAATTAGCCATCTCTGATAGGAAATGCCACAATATTTCCAACGGCTGGCATTTTTTTCCCTCAGTGGAAGATATTTATTTCTATTCCTACGTGCTTCATCTTGCAGTCTGAAGTGGGCTGAGCAGTGAAGTGGTGCTCATCAGACATCTGTGCGTGAGAACTTAGAAGCGAGCCGTCTTTGTTTGTGAAATTAATCAGCTTCAAGTGCAGCAAATGTTAGCGCAGACTCGATCTGGCCGCCATTTGTGCTTCACTCGAGTTCGGCCAAAAAGATGGCACTGGAAACGGGCTGCTTAGGGCAATTAGCCAGTTAGCCTTTAAGGCCTTGTGTCCTGGCCTGTCGAGAACTGGCTGCCTTCTATGGAGCCAGATGGTAGCCTCAGACTGTGCACAAAAATAGCCTATCAAATGTCTGTTGATGTGTAAACTCGAGATATGTGGTCAGAGCCGCACGGCCTCAAAGGTGAAACGTCAGTTAACATATATTTCTCTCTTTTGTTTTGTGTCCTGTGCTTCCTTTCCAGAATGTTATCTTTTAATTATGGGCAATTCTCAACAGTTTGCCGTCACTTTGCCGCAGGGCTGAAGCTGCTCAGCACCGAGGTCACGTCCTCCATGTTGTTCTGGGGAATTTGGAGGATTTTAACAAAATACGTAGTTGTTTATTTGGTACAATCACACACCAGTTATACATTCAGTCTTTTTAAGGTGGATTCTGGTATTCATTTTAGACTCACTATCTTTGATGGTGACCTTCTTAGACTGCAAAAAAATATATTTTTATTGAGTCATTTTTGTCTTTGAGATCTCTTAAAACATAAATACTGATGTTATCAGAGGAATATTTGAACCTGTTTCCAATACAAATCAACCATTTTTCAGGCATTTTCAAGAATCTTGACTCCTAAGCAACAACCTGCATTATTCGTTCTTTTTTTAAGATACAGACACAATTTTGGAGAATTCTTCTTGATGTCCACAGGTAAGATGAAGAAATATTCATTTAGAAATAAATGACTGATAAAAATATATTATTTCAATAAATAAATTGAAATTTTAAAAGGATTTTAAGGCTTTGATGCCATTTAGATCATTATGTAGGCTGATAAAAATATAATTAAATCACTGTTATATTAGTTAATAAATACCAAAAATTTTATAATCATAAAACATATTTCTTCCTCCCATTTGAAGAAAACTTGCCCAAATAAGGACTTGATTGCAGAGAAAAGGCCTGAATGTTTGATGATAGAAAATCAATTAATCTCACCCTGACAAACCCACCGGGTGTCTGAAACAGTAGTAGGCAGGTGATAGCACGGAAACAATTGCAAGGTGCTGAGGCGACGTCGGCGTATCTCGCTCAGACATCGCTTCGCCCCTGCCACGTTGTCAGACAGATGTTTGCCGGGCCTCGTCGCCGCACGACCTCATCACACCCTCCCCCACCGCTGCGAAGGAGAGCGGCGTAATTGAAGCCGCCCCCTCCCGGAGCACAAGCGGGAACTTATCGCCTAATCAACAAACACTGCCAATGCGTGCTCCAGGTCGCTGCTGGAGGCCGCAGGGGTTGTCGTGGCGTGGGTACAGCCAGGCCTGTGCCATATTGCAAACTCCTTGCCTCTTTGCCAAGGTGAGCAGCTGGTAATGGGGGAGCATGAACGGGGACCAAAAAAACCTCCCCACACCCAACAAAACAAACACACAAATCCCTGCACCTTCCACTCCGCTGCCATAAGACGCTCGAGTCCTTCCCCCAGGTCGCCTCGACCGCTGAGTCACACAGGACTGGGAAGCATATTATGTCTGTGCTCATTCGCTTTTTCTTCTTTCCACTGATTTCCAGCCTATTACTGGAGGCCTGGTGTGTGTGTTGGCGTGCACGCCGGCGTGTTTGTTCACATGCAGAGAACATCGCTTACTTGCTAGGGACTATGTTGAGGAGTCTACCCACCAGGCCCAGAACCACTGGGGCCTATCAGGGGCTGTAAATACTTTATGAGATATGATAGTACAGCACAAACACTCCTAAACCACAGGCCATTAACCATTTTCAGTGGATATGTGCCCTTTGGTAAAGTAAGAAATAATGAAATAAACAAACATTCTCTTCCCCCAGTGACAGCCCGGGCCCTCCGAGGCCTGTATGCAGCTCGCCTGCTAATGAGAGCCAGTGTACAATTCCCCCTCCTGCAGGAAGAAAAAAAAAAAAATCATTGGCCAATACAGCAAGATTAGCAAGATTAGCAGCCAACCAGCTCCTCGACAAGACACTGCCAGAGTCTGCTTTTCCTCCCTCGTCTCCATCGCTTCGGTTAATTCCTTCCTATTCCGACTGCTTTTGTTACGCTTGTTCAGGAAAGATTAAAGTTTCATTTGTTAGCACTTCACAACTCGATAACGCCGTCGTAAAAAAGGGGAAAAGAAAAAAAAAAAAGCGAGAAAGAGATTGAGTTTACCAAATAAGTGGAGATGGGATGTTGTAATTCAAGTGCGGTTTCATCATTCTATCTTTTACTGTGTGTCAAGAGCTGCTCCCTTGTTTATAATAACCTGCCATTGTGTTATTTCCAATTCATTTTTTTTTTCACCACAAACAAAAGTGGTTTTGTTCAATGCTGTGTTCTCCAGTCGCCGTGATGTCACATGCAATGACAAAAGCTTTCTCTTTTGTGTTTTTTTTTTTCCCTTCAGACCCACAGCGTTGCGGGAATACGGCCTCCACCTGAGGATACAGATGCAGATGGTTGTTCTCTGTGTTGAGCCATGTGTTCAACTCAAAAGCTATTCATTTCCTTTTAGGGCCTCATTCATCACTCGTGCTTTATCTAGCAATTAACAAACAGTAATTGCAATCAGATAAGATCTACATGCTGCAATCCTATGTGACAACTGGCTAGTGAGCCGACAATGAGGAAGAGCGCCCAGCTGCATGTGCTCGGGGGGGGGACAACAAGCGCTCAGAGCCGTGATTAAGTGTGGTGCTCGAAGGTTGATCCCTTAATGGCGTCTTCAGGAGACGGGCTCTCAGGCCGCAGCCTTTGGCTCTCTAAGTGTATACCACACTCAGATAATCCATTCTTCTTTTGCTATTAGTCCTTTTACAAGCTAAAAGGACGAGCGGCACATCAATCACCACCCTCTAAAGACAAAGTGGTTTGATCATGCTCCGTACTTACTTTTGATCTTCATTCACTCTCTGTTTTTTTTTTTTTTTTTTGTTCTTTTCAACTTTTAGCTCTTTCTCATATTTGCTCGCCTCGTACCATAGTGAGTGTTGTAATCCTTTTAGACCGGGGGCTGAAAGTCAACCCTCACTGTGGGAGGACGTATGTTGCAGAATCTCATTTGGTTGGATGACTCTATCCTCCGTGGACACGCGATAGGAATGCAAAGCGCTGGCCCCATTCAACTCCTCGCACAAAACAGCCTTTCTTCCTCCTCAGTCGTCCTGACCTTGCAACGATGCTTCACAATCTCCTCAATTACAGTAGGTTGGGAGAGAAGACTGATATCTTGACTTCCGCTCCGCTGCATGTAAAGCAAGCATTATTTGGCCCGTCTTCTCGTACGTCCCCCAATGTTATCTAGGTCGACACTGTGTTTTCATTTTGTCGAACAAATAATACCTTGGGAGGAAGTCATATTTTACTGTAGGGCCAGACAGCTGCTTTAGGATGGATTGATGCGAGTGGAATGGACACTGTGCAAGCAGCCACGGAGCTGACAGTAAGCATAAAATATATTGGACAGCCAACAGCAAACAAAGCCCGGGGATGGATGGATGGAAGTCCGATACACGAGCATTAGCCAATCGGAGGATCACGTCAAGTCTGCTTCCTCCTGATGGGATGATTCCTGTGTTCAGAGCCATACACTCGTTTACAGGATGTTATTTATTTTGAAGCATCTCATTAAGAGCAGATCTTTTTCCTTTGAGTGTAGAGATTGTTGAGGATAATTATCTAGAAATCCATTATGCTACTGAGAGAAGGCTCCGCAGGCAGTTAGCTCTTTTCCCCTTTTTACTGCTATTATAGAAACTAAACTTTCCAAAAATGTTCTATCACAAATTCAGTATTTTTTTTGTGTGTGTGTGACTTTAATATGTAAATGAAGCAATAGCAGGTGAAATTTGCATTCATTTGGATTGATGGATGGGGGAGGATTAAAAACTCTGTCGTTATAAATATGTATTGACAAGACGGTTCATAATGAGACATTTCTGAATGAACGAAAATAGCAACTTTTCAAATGGCAGCGTGTGAAAAGTTGGAGGTGTGTTGTGTCGACGGTGGCGTCCCAGAGGATTAAACAGACATTAGACACAGAGGAAAAGAGAGGCAGAGGCTCCGCCAGACTGAAAGCTGTGGATTTGAAGCCAGGAGGCCGAGCGCAGTTTTCTGAGTTTAAAGCTATAATTTGTGAGATGGAAGTTGTTGCTTCGCTCTCGTTGCAAACATCTTTGTCACTAAAGTGGTCACTGCTGCGGTGTCTTCACTTCTCAGAGCTCACTTATCACCTTAACAGCGTCGCCTGGGTTTTCTTTTATTTCTCTCTTCAGCGGCAGAGAGTGGTTATAACGGCTCACATCAACTACAGAGAACTTCCTCTCTTCGTTCGGGAACTGTCAGACTTTGGATTCTGCTGAAATTCCAGATGTCTCCGGAAAGAGCTGACAATTCATTTACCGTCTTGTTTATAGAATTTAAACCGAAACGTTTCTACTAATGCAACATTAAATAAAAATTCAAAGACAAATGAACTCAGCTGGGGAGAGACTCTGCTCTGCACTGATTAGATTAGGTAGATGATTTATATCAGATATTATTGCACAACTTCCAAATGCAGACAAATCCTAACAAATATAAACATGCTCATCAGCTTTTGTTTAAGTGAGAACTGATGCCAGTACCAGATCTGATCAACCTGACAGGATGAGTAAAAGCAGAGTTTTATGCCTCTGCCAGCATTTGATCTACAATGATCAATCAATTTATGATACTCAGGTTTTGGTGTCGATACCAAATCAATACTTTTTCAATACCTTCCTTTTGGAAAAAGGAAACATTAAGTGTTGTCTAATGCAGTTCTACGAGTACTGATCAATGAATAAATAAATAAGATTATAAATATGACCAGACTTATTTCTCACTGATGATGACTGACAGATTTCACTTTGTACCTGAAAAGTTTTGATCCCCTGCCAGAGTTAAAAGTCTGTGTTGTGGTCACTTGTGGACAATGACAAACTGAATAACAGCATGTATGTGAATGTGTGTGTCCATCACTGCCATGAAGAACAGCTACAAACACCTGTAGATATGAGTGTGTGTTTGTCTGAGGGAGAGAAAGTTAGTTCTTGAGCTACCTTTCCGACATACTGCGGGTCTGTCCCGGTGTACTCCTCCAACAAAAAGAACTGGTTCCACATCCAACCTCGTTTGGAGCGCCTGAGCGGAACTCCATTGGCGTCCTGTCCCGTCAGCCCCGAGGACCCCCGCCGCCCCCCTGTAGTCCTCCTCAGGGCCCTGAGGCCGTGCCCCGGAGAGCCGAGGTGGGCCATGGCCCACAGCGCCATCAGCAGGCAAACTTTCCTTCTATCCATGACCACACCACCACGACCTTCTGTCTGCTCCCCCCTCAGCGGTCTGCGTCCAGTGCCTCTTGGTCAGAGTGTCGGATCAGTCCTCATGCTGTAATCTACTGAAGCAGGGAAGGCTCCTCGCACTCACATGGGGCGGCAAACGGCACCTGGAACATTTACACAGAGAAGCAGAGCGTCAATACTGGGAGGGGAGGCAGCAATTTGTTAGTGCACAGGCCCTGGTTTCGTCTCATAACCTGCAGTCAAGAGCAACTGGGCTGAGTTACTGGCTTTTTGAAGATGCAGTACTTTTTAAATTGAGCTGAGAACAGGCGAAAAGACAGAGGAGAAAAAAAAACCAAGACTTCTCGAGTGTTTTTCCAAATATGTGGCTCAAGCTTAACAAATCAATAAAGATAAAGATTTGTGAAGTTAAATTAGAGGCCAAAAAGTGAAACCATAACAAAAAATGAAAAAAAGCAAAATAAGTAAACCAAAAACACTGCAAAGGACTGAAAATGATAAATAATTAAGAGCTGTGTTTTATAATGAAATCAATTGACCTAGTTTTAAAACACAGTTATTTTCACTCTTAAATCCTTCGCTTTACATTTTCTGCTCAGAGATCAGACACTTTTTCCGCTCATATTTATTGTAGGTGGTTTTCAGCTATTGTAAAAGTTTCCACTTGATTTAGCAAGTGAACTAGAGACACTGGAGTGGGAGATCTGAGGCCGACCTTTGACACCGAGCAATCACTTGATAAAATCCTGCACCAAGTGAAAACGTTGCCAAAATCTGAGAGCAAGTGCACAAATGATGTAATGAGAGCATCCTCGTTTTCAGCTCTCTGCTTTATTGTTTTCATTTGCAGCTTCTTCGTGTTTACATAAACCGGCTGGTGTTGAAACCATTAATCGACTGATAAAAGGAGAGCTGGCTTGAAACCTGTAACTGCTTGTGATTGACGTTTCCGCTGCCTCACATTCACACGAGCCCTGATATACGTTCACACACAGGCTGTATGTTGAACGTCAGTCATGTGATTGATGGGCAGGCTGAGTGCTGCCCAACACCATAGATATCAGATTAGAAATATTACACATCAATGTATGGGCTTACATCTTGTACAGCATGTGTCAAGCTACTTTATCTGCATTAAGCCCCTGAATCAACATCTAATAGAGTGCACGGCTCTGTGTGGAGCGGCCCGCTCTATCTTTTTAAACAATCTGCTTCAGCACACTTTGTTATCAGACCCAGCAGAATGCCAATGGAGACCCTGGGCAATGTCAACCCCAGTTTATTACCTTAAGATCAGTGTAAAGATACTGAACAAAATGACTGTTTGCAAAACCACGGAGAAGGGCCTTGATGTGGGCAGAGGAATATCTCCGCTCTCTCTCTCGCTCGCTTCTCCCACCTCCCATCCTCTGTCTCCAGCCGCCATCCTCTGAAGGCCCAGAATTCTCTGGCAACGCGGAGAAGGAAGCGGAACAAGAGGAACAGCGCAGGACGGAGGTGGAGGAGGAGGAGGAGGAGGGGTAGGAAGAAAGAGAAAGAAGGCCATGTATTCTGCTTTTGTTCTCATTATTTCTCCCCGGCTGGCCGATATCCAGGCCGCCGGCGTTCCTCGGCTGGGGTTTGGTGGGAGGGTTATCAGCGGGTCCGCTGGGGAGCGTCTGCAACGTTCGTCCATATCGCATGCTCTCAGAAGGCGGGTGGAGGCAGCGAGGGGGGGGGGGTGAGGGAGGGTGCAGTCTAGCCCCAATGTATGGCAGGTCTGGTCCCTGGCACAGTGTGTCGGGGAAGGAGGAAACGATGTCTCTGGACATGAATTAAGTACCCTGACCTGCATGCAGAAGTGGAGCCAGACAGACTGAAGGGAGCGGGGGAAATGGAGCGAGAGAAGAGGAGTGAGAGGAAAGGTGTCGGCTTAAGGGAGCGGAGGCAGGAGAGCTGCCACAACACCGCACGCTAAGTTTAGTATCTGCAAATCTGATACCGCAGAAATAAAGGAAAACCATCGAGCGATGTCACAGAACCACCGCTGAGCTTTATACAAACAGATGTCTCACCACATCGGCGGGGACAGCTTTAGAGCAACTTCTGTAACGTACAGGGGTTTTGATGTCGGCTGGGCGTCTTTGTCGGCTCGATAAACAAAATACAGTAGCTGCATATTTCACTCAGTCTGTCAAGCTGTTTGAGGGGAAGAAAGATCTGGTTCAAAAAAATAATGGAGAGTTTGATACAGTCGTGTGTTTGCAGCGATTTGGCTCCGTCTGCGCCGCCGTCTTATAAAGACACTTTGACTGTCTTGTTTACTTTCACTGCGACGAGCCCGTCCCAAAGTGCAGCCAGGCCACCAATTCCGACGTCGTAAAAAAAACGGTGAACTGTTTTTTTTATTAACAGCGCTGTAGTGTGTTTTACTCTGCCGCAGTTTACGCACATCATGGTCCTCACACACCTGCAGAAAAGACGAGGGTCCCGCGGCGAACGAGCGAGAAAGCAAACTTTCTCTATTGTACGCAGCGGTTTTCAAAACAGTAGTTACAAAATGGGAGAAGAGTCGAGAGAGAGAATAAAAGAAACACTGTGTAAAGTTATAAAAGAAAGAACAAACTAAGAATAGAAGACAGTTGTCTGGTTCACACTGACTCGTAGTTTCACTATATTAGTTGTAAATAATGGCTTTTTTTTCTGTATATTTATGCTATATATCTATATTCACCTTTACATTCAATACAACTACTTAGTGCAATAATTCAACTTGCTGCTACTTGCTCTGTGCAATAACCTGTATATAACTTTTGTTCATTACATATGTCTATACATAGCTCATAGCACCTGTATTTATATATAGTATATATTTCTATCTTTTTTTTACATATTTTTATACTCCACCGACTGACACTATTGTTGCTGACTCTTTGTCGGAAGCCATTGCATCGGAATTTCGTTACCCAACATGCACTGCTGTGTATATTGTGTAATGACAATAAAGAAAGTCTAAGTCTAAGCTATTGTGGCTTGTTTTCTCCGACCAACAGTCCACAACCCAAAGATATTCAGCCTATAAAACAGAAAAAAAAAAATCTTGCATTTCTGCTTAACTCACAGACTAAAACAGTTTGTTAATTACAAGATCAAAAACAGACGATTTTCTACCATCATATATAAATTAATCAGATAATTGACATTATTTAGTAGAGGACCAATAATTTGCAAAAAAAGCAGTCACCTCTTTCCACAACTGTCAACTGTTCAGAGGCTTTTGCATGAAGTAATGCTGCTGCTTTTAGGGGTGACTTTGGAGACATGGAGCAAATCAGACAACACGTGACTGTCTTTATGAACTTCTGCTATTCTTTTAACAAAAAAAAAAAAGTGCTTGTTTACGGCCCTCTGGATGAAAGTGGCGAAGTGGACTTTCAGCATTTCAGAGCACGCTCGCTCCGAGTGTCCGATATCAGATAGAGTTACTGTGACAACACTAAGGGGCAAACGAGGAGAGAGGGAGCGAAGGAGAGGTAGAAACGTCCTGTCAGAGCAGCGTCAGCAGTCAGGCCGGGAGACTGGCCCATCCATTACGCTACCTGTCTTCCAGAGGCAGCCAAGGCATGCCCTCCTTTCCCCTTATGAGGCAAATTGCGAGCGCTTGAAGCTGGGGGTTAGGTCCACTCTTTCTCCTTTTCCCTCATGCGTTGCAGTTTATAGCGCTCCCCCACCCGCCGGCTCGCATCCTCCCTCCCCCTCCCGTCCCCACATCCCATCCCCATCCCCATCCCCCCCCTGCCTCTGCCTACTTTGCTTGCATAGGCCTGAGCTGATATGCATTATCGCCAGGCTTTTCGCTGAAAGCCAGTCACTTTGCATGTGTCCTCTGCCTGGCTCAGCACGAGCGCGGGGGGGGGGGGAAGACTCCCAGGTCAACAGTGCGTGTGCTGATGGAGGCAGGTGAAAGTGAGATGGACTGTCAGCCTTCTTAATAACGCCCGTAGAGAAATAGTCTCTCAGATCACCGCTCTCCACTTTCTCTAAGCCGCAGCTCTCCTGGCAGAAGCTCTGTTTCCTATCCAAATTTGCTCGATGACTGGATGATTTTTCCCCTGCTTTCTCTCCCCCTCTCTATCTAGTATTTCCCTTTTTTTATTTCCCTCCTCCAACTCCCAGCGCACTCGACTTTATGAATTTACTTAATTGACGCTGGTGAGGAGCATGTGGGACTTTGAGCTATTGATTTGCTGTAGGCTTCGGCGTAGTTGGAAATACCAGTCGGTCTCTGGGGTGGACTCATGAAGCTTTCTACCTCCAGTCCCCCAGCACTGGGAAGCCGGCCTTTTCAATAGATTTCTTCATAATGTCACTGTGGAAAGCTAATGCTTTCACTGTACGGAGGGCTCCACTGTCCCTAAGGAGCGCTCGCCCCTTGACCACATTTGTCATACCCTGGAAGCCATATTGTACAGCTCCCTGCCCTGATAATGCTCCTGACAAGCGACCACGACCAGGAGTAAGTCAGCTAAAGCTTTATTTTGCGACGTCAAAAAAATGTCACAGTGGGTTAAGAATGCTATGGTGCCACATGTAGCCCTTTGGCTACGACAAAATGCCTGCCTCTTTACATTTGTACTGCATGAGAGCGAAGCTGAGAGAGAGAGAGAGAGAGATGCAGCTTTCTGATTTCTTACAACTGGGATCCGACTGTGGTCGTACTGGTCTCTGCTTCTACTGGAGTTAATTACTCAGATTAATAATGATGATAATGTGGCGACGTAGTTTGTTAGTCTGTAAAGCTGAAATAAATTGGATGACGGTTTACAGACTGGAGTCCTGGTTCACTTCCTGTTGTGGACACCGTTTGTTATCTCATATTTCAGATACACTTTTCTCCAAGTTTATCTAAACCTTCTTATACTTCATAATCAGCTCAAAGAGAGACAGCTCACTGCACCCTATACTGTTATTTCAATCCTGCTGTTACTTCAATCCTGCTGTATATTCAAATATTCATTGCACCTCAAAAGTCTGTTTACTGGGTTTTGAAAATCTTCCATGTTCTTTTAATCCTGTTTTTTTTTGTATTTTTAACTTAAACTGTATTTTTTTCAAACGTTTTAACTTAAACTGTATTTATTTCAAACGAAGTATGCTGGAACATGCGAATTTCCCCATGGGGATGAATAAAGTATCTACCTACCTACCTACCTACCTAATCTGACAGTTTCCAGATCTCAGCAATGTTACCAAAAAGCCAATGGACATGACACCAAAACTACACCAACTTGCAGTAAACTTGATTTTCCTTTAAAGTAACTGTGAGACCATGACGGAGACAAAGAGAGAACGAGCACGCTCTTGTTCACGTCTTCCCTGAACGCCAGTGGCTGTAGGTGATTTTTTTGAAAAAAGAGCCACAGGTCTCGTCTTTCCCTGTTCGCTTTCTCGGGGAGCACCGTCGTCATAATGAAGGTGTGTAATAGAACATGACACCATAATTATATTCTCCCAGTTAAGAGGCAGTGTTTACAACAAGCACAAGGCTGCCTTTATTTTCCCCCTCCTCACTCCTCGCTCGCTCGCTCTCTCTTTGTCTCGCTCTCTCGCCTGCCCCGTCTTCGCTTCGTATCATGTGCCATTTAATTGCATTAAAAAAAAAAAAATGCTTGATGAAAAAATGAAAAAAGTAAATTGCTTTAAATTGCCTGTCACAGATTGTGTGGAGTCGCCGTGGAGCAATAAGACTCGTGCATTGTGTTGGGTGCTGGGTAAGCAAGATTAATGCGTCTGCTGCCAATTTTCGAATGCCCCGTGATTCTACGCTCAAAGAATTGCCTGGGATAACATTTTGAATCAGAACAATTAGCTATTAAATGTATCTATTGGTTTTATCGAACACGGGACCATGAGGATAGAGACGGGGACACAGAGAGTCGCACAAATGCATTTGTCAATACATATTGGATCTGGCCGGCTAATGGCCTTTCCAGTGCACATGTGCTGATACACACAATGGGCCTGGATGGCATTTTAGCCTAATCGAGACTCGGGAGCGACCTCTCGGAGTAGGCCTACCCTTACCTTCTTCTACCTCTCCCACCTTCTCTTCCTGTTTTATTTTTTTTATTTCCCCCTAACGAGGGATATGAGCGACACGGCAAAGCACCCTATCGCGCCCGTTGAGCCGCAGACTTCCACAGCAACCCAGAAAGAGCCCCGAGGGTGCAATTAAAAGTGAGAGAGGAGAATGTCAGCCGGGGCGACGAGCGAGCGAGGAGAGAAGGGGTGAGGGATGGGAGGGGCGAGGCGGTGGCGGAGGAGGAGGAGGAGGAGGGTTGGGCAGCGGTGCCACAGGTAACGTGGTCGTGTTACAATCCACAGAGGAGGCCCTTAAAGGCTGCTAATGCGCCAGAGGTGTCAGCGGCAGGTTGTTCCACCACCTCTGCTCTCGTTGGCCTCCTCTTCCTCCCCCGCCTCCTCCTCACCTCCTCGCCTCATCTCAGACTGGGTTTGTTAAGAGTTGTCATTCACCATCCATGTTACGCCGCTCGCTGGAGAAATTTACAGCCAAATCCCAAGTGTGAATTGGGAAACCGAGCGTTCGACCCAAATCTGGGGCTTTCCATTTGTTTTATTGCCCATGTGGGTTAGTGGTTCACAACCGAGTTCCCACTGGCAAATTATCAAGAACTGGGTAGCTGCATGAACTTTTGCTCTCCAATTGCATAAAAAGAAGCCTTGTGTCCCTCGTCCTTGCAGCAAAATGGATACAGATGCGGCCGAACTGAAAAAAAAAAATCCCTCAGAACACTGTCAATATATATTGATCTTTTGTTTAGCCGAGAAACACAGTCTAGACACACTGTCGCATTGTCTTTAAAATAACTTCACCCCACTCCAATCTGACATACAGACGCACACGCCTCAGATTAAGGCAAGGAAATTGATCACTAAAAAGGAGATTTCTGACAGATGTGAGGGATATTACCACAAAGGAAAACACGAAATGTCTGCGGATTGAAGGAGGGCAAAAAATCATCATCATAAAATGTTGGCGAATAAACAGCTGAAAATCCCCAGTCAAATTGGAATGCAAAGGCGAACTGAGATTCCTGACTGAATGTCAGCACTGTAGAGCAAAACACCAGAGTCCTCTAGTCCAAATTAGGATTCAACCTACAACACTGGAATAGCACCAAGATTTAGTTAACGGCTCTCTAAGTCCCCTTTCTGCTTCTAAATAGCACATTAAGTTTCACTCCAGGATGTGTTGCCGACATTTCGGCTTGTTCCTACGATATAATCTAAATGATGTTATTGGGTGTTCATGTGCAGACTAAACAAACAGGCCGACATATTAAGAAATAAACTTCGGGCAGCAGCAACAAAAAGGACACATGAAGCTCCGCGTGTTTAATCAATTTCCTGATCATACATGACAGCCATGCGAGACCGTGTCTTCGCCCCAACGACAGTAATCCAAACAAATTAGCTCATACTCTCCCTGTCAGAGGCAGGGGGTGTGCCCACGGCGTTCATCCCGGCGCACCGCTCCAGAGCTCACTGCAAACACATTACCTTGCCTCGCTGCCCAAATGCATACCAAATAACCCATATAAATCATACAATCTGGGCCAAGTCAATGAGAGCCCCCTATTTTCCCTGTTTTCTAGTTATTTCCACCGTGTCATCATTCAGCAGCGCTCGCATCACTCAGTCCGGAGCTCTCGCCGCCGTCGTCGGAGTGGCCCAGTTTAGAACCCACAGAGGGCTCCTGAAGTAACCCTTCCTCTAGTGCACTTGATTTTATGTCTCCACAGTCTGGACTAAAATTGTGGGTTGCCAGCTCTCCACACACACACGGCACCGTCTTTCAGCTCACTCCCTTTTCTTTCTCCCTGTTGTCACTTTGACAACAAAAAAAAAGAAAAACAAAGATGAGCTCCTGTGAACTCGCGCCAGTGTTTATGGCTGTGTTTACCATCGAGCGACACGAGGACCCTCTCAGCGCGTTATTTTAAAGGGTCTCTGAAGCCAGATTCTCTTCGTGTATTAGGGCGGCGTCATTTCGCTCCGACTCTAGTGCCAAATAATGACTTTCAGCCCTGAAATATGGTTTTGAACTGTGTCATCACCAACAACAGAGGCTCACACTTTTTAGCCAGCAGTTTCTGATTCCACTTCTCAGAATTAATTGACTAAATGGGAGCTTAAAGTCATTATCTACCCTCGCCAGTTCTCCAATCCTGCGCTAGGGGCTAATAAATGGAGGTTTGATTTCGCTAAATGTCCTCTCGCGAAGATTAATAACGCCCGGTACCCTGGTGGCAAACAGATGTGGTCATCCTCGCCTCGACGGCAGAACAAATGGGCACGAGGCGTCGTCCTCGCGCACAAAGAGGCGAAGGGATAATAGCTTAATAGCATTCATCCGCTGACACGTTCGCACATGAGACGTCCTCGGCTGTTTGCTTTCCTGTGTGTTCACCACAGCACATGTTTTGTCACCGGCGGCCGTGTGGTCTGACACAGCTCTTCTGAGGCCTCGACAATGGCAGAGGACGGGGAGGGAGGGGGGCGGGAGGACGGAGGAGGCTCAATGGAGGGGTCTGCCGGCTTCCTGCTTTCCCCACTGTGGCCTTTGTGGCGATGCACTGGTGGTTATGGGAGCCTCCGTCTCTATGCAAATCAGTGTTTGCTTCCCAAGAGTCCGTGTGTGCCATGTGCAGCCGAGCGCGAGAGTCTGTTTTCTGTACATTTAGCCCCACGCAGTCCGGAGCCAAAGGCCAGAGCTGCAACAATGCAGGAATAACCCTCACATTAAATCTGCTAATTAAAAGCTATTATATCTATATCAATAATGTTGTTTACCTTTTGATAATATCGCCCCGCCGGAGGATTAGATCACGCCGCCACCGCCGCCTTTAAATGAATAGTGCGTCTGTGGAAGCAGATGCATTGATTGGACTACATAAAGGTCAAACTTGGTGCAGTGAATTGAAAATCAGTGAAGGAGTTGTGTTCCCACGTTTGTCTCGGCCTCCCCGTCGTGACAATTACACGAGAGGGAGCGGCGTGGAAGCACATTTCCATTCAGGCGTATATCGACTGTAACAGCGGGTCAGCGGCGAGACAGCTACAAACACAATTGTCACACAACACTAAATAATACATGGAGCTAAAACAAAGACATCACACACCTAAAATATGGCCCTAATAAAAGGCTGCGCGGAGAAAATGTGTTTCCCCCTCGACTAAGAGTAATGACCTTTCCTACGAGCCCACCATAAAATAACACGGCGACGGTTAGGAGCACCTGTTTTTACATTATTAATAGCGGAGGCTTCGCAGGCGAGAGACACACGCGCGCTGATACTTTGGCTTTTTGACTGGTCCTAAATTGGACAAAATTCTCTAAAACAGCACCCAACTAAAATCACAGAGGCACTCGAGTGTTAAGAAAGCCATTTGTCACAGGCAGGACTTGTGCCAGGGTATCAGCTCAGCCTCGGGATAAAAAAGAAACAAATGAAAATATAATATGAATAATAATAATATGAATAGCAGTGAAGAATAAGCCACGCAATTTGTGACGGCGTGTGAGTTGAAACGCCTGGTATAAATACATATTTCGTTAGCAAAACTCCTCGAGAAATGAAAGGAGCAAATTTGACATCACGGGGGGAAACATTGTGAATAGATCTCGCGGCTCTTTCTGCATTGTTCTCAATCCAATCACGTCAGAAGGGATCCAGGCGTCCTCTGAGATGAACAACAGACGGCCATGATCTCCTCTGACCTTAACTGTGACTCATGTTTATTTACCTCAGCCAGTTATCCCTGAGGAACTGAGGCCTCGTCACCGAAATGAATGAGTTGGAGGTTTTTTTTTTCAATGCCACTCCTGGGAGAGGACAACTCTAATGAACAAAGAAGGCTGATTGATCCAAGTTAGCATTTGATTCCCCAGCACTGCCAAGACACACGATTCAATATGCTGGCATGCCATTGGAGCGCCGCTTGAACTTTGCTGTACACACATCTTTAATCACACTCACCTTTTCTCGTGGCTGGTGTGACTTCCAGCTTATTTGTAATTACCAAGCTCCTCGGGGGGGTTGGCCGAACAACAGGCCCGGCCATAGGTCACGGAGAGACACTGTAGCCGGCCATATGGGCTCCGGGCCCAGGGGCAGAGAGTGGGTGGACGCCGGCGTTGGCACTGGGAAGTTACCAGAATGGTCGGAGCAGGAGATTGAATTATTCGGAGACAGGAGACAGCCTTATCGAGCGGCGGCCACATTGCACTGACGTTTTCACCCCAGTTTCTATTTCCCATTTCACACCTGGACTCTCGCCAGATAGGATATGTTCAGCCACCTCGTTTTACCCCCAGATTCACAATCGGCAGCCACCAGTCAAAAGAGGGTATAGTGTGTTATCTATCACCGCCTTACCACCCGCGGCACCCTCCCCCTCCGTCCCCGAACCCTCTCCCCCCACCACTCCCCCTCCCTCCCCCCCC
>JBBMOC010000080.1:258738-282750 GCA_037975185.1 Centropyge bicolor
TCCCCCTCCCTCCCCCCCCGTTGTTACCAGCATGGCAACAGCATGGTGTTATTACAGATAAACAATCAATACTGCATTAACGTGTCCACGGAGGCTACCTGGAGTTAAACAGGCGGACGAGGAAAATAATTCAAGCCAATGTCATGGGCGGACTTCAAGCAACTAATCTTGCTCATGAACTGGCAAACCCGATACACAGTATATAAATATATATATGTAGTGAAAATTCAGGGCACTTTCTTTCATTATCCTCAGCCATCATTTCTTTGTATTTGAGGTCACCAGATACATTTCTTTTCCTTCCTCTCCTCACTGGTCACAGAATGAAACCCCACTGCATTAAAGAAGTAATACCCTACTTTATAGCAAAGGTGACCATGGATATTGGAGAGCAGGGACCCATACGATCGATTTGGAGCGAGGAATGGAAATTCTAACATGATTCCCAGCCAGGCATTTTAACTCCAGAGTATTGGAGCCTCTCTTTTGATGACTGCCTCCAATCCAGCTCGCCGCTCCCTTTCAAAATTCTGATGACGTCTTTATTTGAGGAAAAGGGCAGCGAGGCAGGTTGAGCCCCAGCGCCCCCCCCTGATGGCTGTGTGGTCCCGTTGCTTAGCTTGTGTGCGGCACATTTGCATCTTCCCATTGAAAAAAAAAAAGAGGGCTTTTTGTTTAGAACCTCTGTGAGAAAATGAAAACAAAGGCGTTCTTATGAGGAGGCCCAACAAATAGTCCCGGCCTTCTCCCTCTCCCAGACTGGAATTAAATACTCCTCATTCCATCCTCATTCATTAGCCCCCACGCCCACAACCCCGACACCGTGCGGGGTATGAAATACCTCGCACACACAAAATAAAGGAGTTGGACTTGGCTGAATGATTGCGGAGACTGTTTACTAATACTGCTGCTCACTCTGCTTTATTACAGCGTGCCAGGCTTTCCATTACTGCAAAGGGAGAGAGAAAAGGGGGGGGGGGGGAGCAGGGGAGGAGGGAGCGGACAGAACAGAAAGGAGAGCGAGGGAGAGAGGGACTGCCAATGTCAGATTAAAAGAAGAAGGAAAAAAAAGAATGGCTCAGTTGATTTACACCTTCATTACTCTCCCCTAACTCTGCTTATTGCAAATCATGATGCTGCTTTATGAGCTGAATCCTCTATTACGACAAGGCCGGGAAGACAGTGCTTTAGTCCATAAAGCAACCGTACAGTAACCGCCACCCGGCAGCGCCCGACCCACTCATCCTCCCACCTAGCTGCCAGAGGAGGGGAAGGGGAGCAAGACGGAAACCGAGCCCAAACTTGTTCCAGCATCCTCGCCGTCCCCGTCCCTGGCCTCGTGCCCACCGACAACACGCCCCGATTTCTCCGAGCCAGATGTCAAGGAAGTACGACTTAGCGAGCGCACGGCTCTGTGGTCATGTTGGGAAAGAACTCACAGCGAGTGTTTAATGTTAAGCGAGCGCCGCCATATTTAAGTCAACAAACATCTGAGGCGCTGGAGGTGCGTGTTTACCGTCTCCTCGCCGCAGAGCGAGGAGGTGCTACTGATGCGTTTACTCCAAGAGCTTTCGGGGGATACGCGTGTGTATTTAGATAGAGAGCAGAATGTGCTCTTTTACTTTTATTTATTGTACCAAAGGGAGGTCGCACTCTCTTTCATGCAATGATTAAATTTGTTGTGTGCGTGCCTGTGGCGAGCAGGTCCGAGAAGAAACGGTCGAGGAAGCGCGGGTGCAGGACCCAATAAATCAGCAGATAGGTTGAAGCGTGTAGGTGAGCACGGGGTGTCAGTGTGCTGATGTAAACAGGGCGCGGGTGCATGAGACACACTGCATGGAGGTTTGTTATGTGTATGTAACACGCTGCTCCGGCCTGGCCTGTCTGACTCCCATCTGGAACAGGGTTGACAGAAAAGTTGACAGATGCTTCACCGACGTCCATTATTTATGAGACTGAGGAGATCCACACCGCATTTCACAAGTGTCTGCTTCTGCTGGTGGAGGTCGGGCTCTGACATTGTATTCTGTGTGTGTCCACGCTCACACGCACACACATGCTTCCTTGTGTTTGTGGTGGAGGCTGATGAGTGGGTAGCTGGATGCACGGGTCCACTTTTTTGTGCACGTTTGCTCAAAATCACAAGTGTGTGCTAACGTGTTAGCGCTAGCATTCTCACTCTGTTGTAAAACCAGAGCCGAGCAAGCAATCCACCTGCCTATTTGAGTCTAACCTCTGACCTCTGGAGTGTCACTAAATCCCTGCTAGACGGGCCAGCCCTTCAGCTCCTGCATGGAGGACTGTACACCAGCAGACTCCAGCTCTCTTAAAACCCACTTAGAGGCTTACAGCTGGGAGGCCCGACCATCGGATTGAATTAAGGCTATGATTAATTGAATCTGGTGGTGAGTAACTTGAGTGACTGATGTCTCGTAGGACCAAAGGTCTAGACACAATGCTTCAGAATAAAGCCATATTCATTTATTCGGTGACATCACAGGCAGTTTCAGTGCCTCGGGCATGGATGGTTGCCTCTAATATCACTGCTCCGAGTGCTGCTTTAAGCCCAATACCACCAGCAGCACTGCTCCTGCTGCCGCCGCCGCCGCTCCACGCCAACCAGCGTTAATAAGAGGAACAATATAATTAATACAAATGGAATGTTTAATGCAATTTTTCCATTTCAAAGAAACTCTCCCGGCATATTTCCCAACGTCGAATTCAAGTCTCCTGCATTGTCCTCGGGCCAACAATAACCCAAGTTTGGCATTACCTTCATTAGATCAAACTCAATTATTGCAGAGAGCTTGCAGCTCCTCCAGCACAGAGGTGGACTCTGAGGCTGCCGGCTCCGGCAACTCCGAGGTCCTCTGGCGGGTCCTGCCCCGTTTGTCTTTGATGGACAGCGGCGTCAAACAGTAATTGGAGGCCTGTGAGACGGGTACACATCCGTTTGTCAGTTATTCATGTCAAAGCACAGTGTGCAGCTGCTGGGGTTCTCAAAGAATGACCTTTTCTCAAAGGGGACAGGTTTCCCCGACTGAGCCAGAGACGCCCTGGGTATTATTCAGCCCGATACAGTAGCGCTCTGTTATTACTGCGTGTCCCATGTTGCTGCAGAAAGCTTGTATTGTGTCCTTCCCTGAGGAATGTGCGCTCCCAGAATGGCTCGCACGCTTTGATTCGGCAGGTAGTTTGCGCGGAGGTCGTTCTGTTTCTCTCATTCACAATGAGCCGTCCTAATGTTTTGAGAAGTAGCAGAACAATGGCAGAAACCTCTCTTTTTCACACTTGGGGATTGAAAGTAAATAGGACCTTTGCTGATGTGTTTGCCTGTTCATTTACAGCACCTCAGAATACAGCCTGCACATTGTAACTCTACAGAAAAAAAAAAGAAAAAACCCTCACAAAGGCGTTCTGCAGGACAATGGCGCAGCGGAGGAAACGGGCACACAATGGAGTCCAGATATCATTCACAACATAGACAGGAGACCATTATCCGCAGAAGGAGGGGCCAATCTGAAGGTGACAGGTTTGGGAGACGGAGGAATTGTGCGCGCGGAGCTGCCACCAAGACAACAGTCTCCCTGAAGCCTAACCTATAAGGACAGGTTTTTGCAGCGCCAGTGCCCGCTGGGTTGAGGTGTTGCACGTCATCTGCAATAACCTGGATCATTACTCCTGGAGGCTGTTAGAGGGGAAAATCACATCACTCTGCTTTCAGCGCTGCCAAGAAAAATTGACACGCTAAAAGTCACACAAAGACGCGCCTCAATATGCACACGCACGCACAAAGGCCCCCGCCGCCGCCCTCCACGCCAAACAAACAAACACACACATGTAATTACACACCTGCAATCTATCACACACTGTCAGCGGCGTCTGGGGGGTTAACATACCGAGTGGCATCCCAGCAGCGTCCCACCAGCCAGTGTTGCCTGAAGCTGACAGCTCTCACTGCGGCTGCCTCGCAGGAGTAAAGTAAGCATCATTATCGCCTCCTCTCGCCATACCTCTCTCCACTCGGAACAAGCAGAACGCTCTTTCAAAGTCTGCCTTCTTTTATCCGCCGGGCGACCCCGTTCCCTTCACTCCCCTCTCTGTCTTCATTGTACTCCAGTCAGACGCTAATGCTCCTTGTCCTGTGGTTGGACTCTCTGATCTCCTATTACCCTCTCGTCATCCGACAGTCAATATTATCCCCCCTCCGTCCTGACCGACCCTCCCCTCCCCTCGCCTTCGCTTCGCTTTCGCAAAAGTCTCAAAAGTCAGACAGACAACGTTGCCCCCCCCACCTCCCCCCACCTCCGCTCCTTCATGGACTTGCTCGTCTTCCATACACTTATTAACTGGCTGTCATGTTCAGCAGCCTTCCCCCAGACAGTGTTTAGCGTTCCTCAGTCCACTTACTGCAGCCAGAGTTAAGCCTCTGGGCTTTGCACAGACAGGAATCCAACTAGAGGGGAAAGGCAGGACCTGCGGACATGATCTGTCTGCTGCACTCACTCACACTCTTCCTCCTGCACCGGCTACCTCAAGGCAGGGCCCGGCACACACACACACACACACACACACACACACACACACACACTATACAAAACATGATGTTCAGTTGAAGAAAAGCAGATGAGCAGATTAGGAAAATGTAAAGAATGTACTTTTTTTCTAAAATTTGGAAATTTGAATTCTGATTCACTTTAATTTAAGTTTGATCATGTTTCCTTAAGTTTTCCAAGGTTGCAGGCATAAAAACCATGTGAGCGTGATGTAATGTTGACAAAAAGTTTTCCTGAATGAGGCTGAATCTTATTTCACATTAAGAGTAAATCAGCGGGTGCGTTTCTACCTCGGCTGAGGAAGTTGCATCGTCGCCCTTGTTAGCTAATCTGAGTGTCGGCAGGGCGCCTGAAAAACGAACAAATTTCCATGAAATTTGGTGGAGAGATGGGCCTGGAGCTCAGGAACCGTTGATTAGATTTTGATAGCGATCTGGATCTGTGATTTCCACTATTAGGTGATTATTGTCCCCCCTCCCCCGCCTCAAAACATATTGGATATAGAGATTTAATTCCAAATCCAATCCAAACCCTAACGGTGCACTCGCAGGGTCAAGAAATCGATTTCACCTCAAATTTAAGAAAGGAGGAGTGTTCAATGTCCTTGAAGGTGCTTTCCTTCCACTTCCCCTCATATTCCAGATGACACCCGGACACCACTCCACTCCCAGGCTACACTCTCATTGTGCGGTAACTGCAACGCTGGATTTGTCACCTGCCCCTTCCTCCCCCCTCCCCCCTCCCCTTCCTGGGGCAAACGGTGTAAGAGATGAGACGAGGCTGGTGGATATACTTTCATGCCCCTGCTTTACCAGTGTCATTTCGGCAACTCTGAAATTGTGCCATGGTCTACAGGGCTTTGTTGTAAATCACTATCTCCCACTGTCAGACTGCAGTCTGCTCTACACTGTGGACGCCTGGCTTTCTGCTGCCTCCTGGGTGACTAATATATCTTGTTAAATTGTGCTGAGAAGCGTGCGGAGAACTGTACACCTTTCCCTCTTTGTACCCTGTTTGTTTGCTTTGCGTTTTTTGTGCCTGGTGTGTCGCCTGCTTCAAAACCTGCGTCTGTGTCTACGCTGCCTGCGTTTCGCCACTGAATAGGTAGGTGGGGATGTTACTTTTGCAAATATGTTCGCTAAACTCCACAAGTCTGTCAGGCTTTGTTGGTAATTCAGTTAGATTGCTATTCGGCCAGCTCCCGCTCACCACCACCACAGTATCAGAGTTGTGAAGCTATCTCTCAGCCACTTCATAATTAGAAAAGCTGTGGAGCCAAGCCACAGTTTGAGGGGGAAGAGTGAGAAAAAAAGCTGTTGGCAGACTGCATTATTCAACATTGGCAGCAATTTACTCTGTCTCCCACCCCAAAGACATGAATCTAAGTGATTTCATAGTCACATCCGTCCTCGTGTGCCATACTGTAGAAAGCTGGACTCTTCTCTTATCACCAGCTCTTAAGCCGTGCACTGTATACTATCAGCCCCATCCAGCGCTGTGCACACGCACCACACGCAGCCTATCTCCGTCCGACCACTTTGAAAATAGATTTATATGTATATTCCTGTGTAATTGGTGTTCTCCTGCACAAAGCGGCGAGAGATAATTACCCATTGTTAAGTGAGGTGTAAATTGTCTGATCCATGTGTATTTATCTCCTCGGCACACAGAGAGCAAAACGGGCCTTTTCGGGGGATTTAGTCAGACTCCGCGGTGACGCTCCTCTCTCCTGGCCACCGTCCAGCTCTCAAATCCCTTTTGCTGAAAACCTGTCGAGAAACCAGCCTCGCCGTGGCTTAGCCGTGTCCCGTCTAATTCCGCCGTCTTTTTTAGTCATAGCAAATTCAATCTGGGACTCGGCTTGACCTTCAGAGAGAGAGAGGGCGACCGCCGGAGCCTGCCAATAGTCAGTTTAACTAGAAACAGACGTCACCATTTTCTTCGTCTGTGTGTCGGTGGGTGAGAAGAACGTCGCTCCTTATTTTGGTTTCTGTGCAATTACGGCTCTGACTGCTCCGTAAATAGGCGTCTCTGAAGGGAATCTGTCTCATTAGTAAGGAGCAGTTATTAAGTTGCCATTGTGCCTGAAGGAAATTTGCTCTAATGGTCACAGGAAGCCTCGAGAAATAAAAGACAATGTCATGGCAGCAAATGTGCCAATCTTCATGCGATGGCTGAACAGGGCCGTCCCGTACAGCAGGGGGCGATGTTCCAGAAAAGAACAGACAAGAGAAGAGAAGAGATAAGCCCAGGCCGGCTGGCACTGAAAGTAGCAACTCCAGATAAATATTTGGCTCGAGAACATCTTCAGAGGAATCCCGGAGCACTGGCAGTACAAACAACGTCATGATTTATTATCACATCATGCGGACCGTGACTAATGCACTCAAACAATCAAGGTGCATCTAGTGAACTACAATGCCCAGGGGGTGCGCTCCGCCACTGACTTCAAACATTCGCCAACGAAGCACACACACACACATTAAAGCCACTCGCCGCACATGCAGCCTCGACAAATGCCCACAAGTATCCAACACACACACAGGAGGGGGGGCGAGGGGGGGGGAGGCCGCAGACATTCCCACAGGGGACCGGAGTATGTGTGCTTCAGCTCAGACGGCGGCCGCTGGGATGTGATTTTATTAGCTCCAGATGCTGCTGAGGAGAAGACGAGGAGCGTTCGATATGATGAGCAGGACGCATCAGAACGACTCCGCCCATCTGGAGCACACATAATGCAATCAGCTCGGGTCACCGGGCATGGCCGTCTGGCCGTCGGGTAAACCCACCACCCTGTGACGTCACACTGACACTCCGGCTTTTTGGGAAGCTGCTGCACACGAGCGGCAGAGTGAAGCTATTTGGGAGAGGAGGCAGATGAGATGTGAGGGCCTGTCTATTGTGATCTGAGCTGCAGCTTCCAAAATGCAGATGGCTGTGATGTGTCTATTCCCCCGGCCTGTCAAATCAGTTCTGCAGTATTAACTTTGAATGTCTTCATACATAGAAAGCTCACATCATAAACACATACCATACACTGCATCATGCTGTATGTTCCCACACACACACACACACACAGAGGAACTCTTTTCGCAGAGCCTTTAAATATTCAGCACCTGCCGCGTTTTCTGTACGACTTTGATCAGCCACAGATTCTACTCTGTCCCTTTCATCTCTCAACTTCAAACTGGCGAATGGAAAAACCCGGACCACAAAAACCTGTTCTGGTTCAGACAATCTCCGCTGCTCTTTGCCCCTGAAAATCAATCAGGAAGTTGTTCCGATGAGGTGGGGGGGGGGAAGACAAGCAGTGACCTACTCGTGACAAACGTAAAGCTCCTGTTGTTTTTTTCAGAGTCCACAATCTGATGAGTCCTTGTTTGTAATATAAAAAGTCAGCTGTGTGTGTGCAATGGAGTGATTATTGCAGAATGCTCTCCCGGGTAGTTTGACAACACCCCCAACCCCCCCCCAAACAACTTCTTGGCCGCCTCCAGGCATATTACCTCAGGCTTACATTGAGCCAGCAATAACTAACATGGAGCAATCTGCAGGCAACAGGAAGGACAGTAAAACTTTCCAAAGCACTAAATTCAATTCTCAGGAATTGCACACAGCACCTCTGCGCGACTTTTGAGCAAAGAAGCCAAGTTAATTCTTTTATAGCCCGGGCCTGCATTATTCAGAGAGCACATTAAATATTCACAGCCACCATCACTGATATCATCTTGTAGTCAATAAGGCTGGAGGACACGTTGTTTTAGAAAACTTGAGTCAACTCCAGGGGGAAAAAATAAAAACAGCAGGGCCTTGCAGATGATCTTTAAAGCAGCGGCAGCGGGGGCATCACACACACACACACACACACACACACACACACCAGCACAGCACCACCTGCATCCACCCGTGCATCCACAGGGATCATCCCTGGGGAGGGAAGGGGGGGAAAAAATCCCACATAGATTCAAGCAAAGGCCTGAACTTTCACATGTGAGAGACTGAGGTAAAAGGTGCGTCCGCGGCTCCGGCCTGCAGGCGCGAGGAGGCTGCGGGAGGCTGCGGGAGCGCTGCGCCTCCATCCATCGACGCACGGAGCGAAGGCAGAATTACGCACGGACAAAATGCTAAAAGTTAACGAAGCCGGATCGAGTCTCGTTGTGCACCAAGTTGAAGGCGTGTGCCGCGAATGCGCACGCGAACAACTTCACTCATTCCCAATGCAATAATGCGCCAACAGTCAGCCCGTGTGGCTTTTGCTGCTTTCATGCAATCCTGCGAGAGGAGCTCTTATATAAGCAACTCTTTCTCACAGGTCAGCAGCGGTGCGAGCAGCCCCGCACTAACCCGACAATCAGCTGCAGGAGAAGTGGACGGAATCAGACAGAAATGCGCAGAAGTTGCGCGCAAAGCCGCAGCTCTCACCTGGTAATGAAGTTGTGGGATCGGCTCTTCGGCTCCGGCAGCTGCGGCAGATGTATCCGCTCTCCGCCGCGCGTGCAGCCCGTCGCTCCGGCTCGACTGCGCGTCTCAGTCGCGCCGCATCACTTCTGCGCGGATGTCAGGGAGGCTGAGGGGGGACTCAACCCTCCCATTGGCTGCCATTCACAAGTCCCCGGCAGAGCACACAGCGAGGAGGGGAGGAGAGGAGAGGGAGGAAGAGAGGAAAACACACACACACACACACACACACACACACACACACACACACACACACACACACACAGAGCAGCGATAAAAACAAAAGGATGGAGATCAGATCATTCAACAACCAGCAGGATCAAGTTTGTGCGTCTTTGCATCCGCATCCTCTCCGATTAACAAAGTGTGAACGTGGGTTCGAGAGGATCAGTAAAAAAGCTGCAGACTGATCCCCCTGTTTCCTGCAAAACAAGCCTCAGATCATGTGTGATAACAATGGCTAAGTCACTGTGGGCGGTTCTGCGTGGAGTCCGTGGACAAAAGGCAGCAGCAGCAGCTTGTCATGCATGTGTTTGATATGTTATTACATGGGATTAAAAGCAACGTGGCTTCATCTTTTGTGCATCAAACAGATTTGCAAACTTAGTTTCAGCTGAACAATGAAACAATAAAATCCATGAACTAAAATACTGCTGCTGCAAATATGATATTATTGCACTTCCACTATTAACAATTACCTATAATAATATATCATACGGCTAAGTACTACATCCTGCTGTTTCCACTAATAATACCATATTAGACTACTAATGCTACTGCAATTACTGTGACTGTTTTCATTATATGCACCAGATTATTATTATTATTAATTTATGCATCTTACAGAGCTGCAAACTTACTTCAGTTGAACAATGACAATAAAATCTGTGAACTCAATAAAAAATACTGCTGCTGCAAATATGATACTGTTACTGCAAATTTACTACAAACAATAACCTGCTTCTATGATACTACTGCAAGTACTACATCCTGTTTCCACTACTAAAACCATGTGACAAGTAATGCCACTGCAATTCATGTGACATTATGTGCACCAGGTTTTCAAATACACTGAGACACTGAGATAATACTGTTGTAGTTGAGGATATGCAGTGATGGTGCTGCCTTCAGGTGTCCTTCATGCTTTATTGTTACTTGTCCTTGTCAGTGTTGTCTCTGAATCTATGTAAATGTGTTCCCATGTTTTTATGTTTTTACCCCTCTGCAAAACAAATTTCCCCTCGAGGACAATAAAGTTAAAGTTGAAGTTGAAGATTTGATTCACAGAAGTGTTAATTTAACTCCATGATCATTGTGGAGGAGGCACTGAAGTTGGTGCTGTTAAGTTGTACTGAGAGGTGTCCACTGGTTAAAAAAAAAAAAAATCTCATATCAAATATCTCATAACAACATGATGATGAAAACAAAGCAAAAATAACAACAGAATCAGCTCTTCTTTGCATGTTACACTTTCTTCCTCCTTTGGCTCCTGCTCTGACTGAGTCACCTCAAAAACCTGCAGTTTCACTGTTATTACGAGCAAAGCGCAGCAGGTTAAATTTCAGCTTCTTGCCTGTAGCTGATCAAACTTGCTCACACTCATTGTTTAGTGGGTGGGAGGCGCGGCTGTGATCTGCAAGCGAAACCTTTGTGTACCTTGCAAGTGGAATCCGTTCTGCACGCTCCATTGATGCTCAGAGCTGCTAATGATGTCAGATTCTTTTTGGAGAGGGCTGGAGGGAAATCTGATTACCGGCAGAGCCTGTAAACTGTGGGGGCTTTAGAGTAATCAAACTAATGCAGCTTATAACTGCTTCATCCAGCGCCCTGCTTTGACCAGATTACACACTCTAATCTGTTCTATGTCATTTGTATGTGTAGGTTCACATGTCATATATTCTTGTGCTTTTACTGTTATGATCCTGACACATCATGAGGAAAAGTTTTGCATGTTTGTCGAGGCAAGTTGTCTTTGAAAAAAATCTTTTTAGTTAAACTGGTGAGGTTTTCCACTGATGATGTCATATCTCAAAATGGAGCTTCATGCATGGAGTGAAATCACATTCATTAAATTATCCTGTAATAAAAAAGTTTTGTTTATTTTCACCACTAGTAATTCTGTAAATGTAGATGTTTTCCCCTTACAGAAAAAGAACATGTGTGTCCCATAGAACATACGTGTTTATCACATGTGGAAATTTTCATGTAAAAGTTTCAGGCACATTTCACTTTATTTTAATTAATATTAATTAATTAATTAATATGATGTAAGCACGTGTGATTATATGGTAATTCAAAACTGAAATATACAACATCACATTTGAAAAAAACACATTGCATCTGATGGATTTATGTACAGGCAGGTTTGGTTTTTGGACAGTTAATGAAAAAAAAAAATCACATGACAATATCATCTTAGCATGTTCATCATCACATGTTCCATCAGCACATGTAATGATGCACCTACACACTACAAGCAAGCGGGTGACATGATGATTTTCATTTGTCAGCAGATGGAAGCAGTCAAGACAACAAAATTTCAAAAACAACGATCGACTGTAAACAATCAAGAGCTTCACAGAAAGGTGCTGCAAATGGTTTCAGGTAGAAAATCGAGTGAAATGTGCTTAAATACGTTGGTTTACAGTTTAAACAAAGTGTATTATCGTTCATTAATGTTGCTGATAAACAGTTAATGACAAATGTGTGTTTTGAGCCAGTGTTGACCTTTAACAGAAATCCAGTCCAGACAGAGTGGAACAGAAATATACAGTCGATTTACTGTCTGAGCATCAGATTTAACTGTAGTAAGATAAAACACTGTGACCATAACCAGTCACATGATCAGGTTAGTAAAGGCAGTGTTATCTCGTGATGATCAGACGTGGTAATTATAATCATATACTACTTTGTAAACATAGATTTTATCTCCACACACACACGACTGCGAGCCAGTGAGTGATGTATATTCGACAGTAATAACTATGAATCAAACGATCTTAAACCCTGCGACGCACGGCTCGGTCCTTTATACGTCATGTGTGTCTCGTAATTTTTTGAAACGGCGAGACGTGAGCCACAAAACATATGTCACGTCTAATAAAAATGTAGTGCGCATAAAACGTGCAACATGAAGATGGAAGGAAAGTCTGCAGGCGTTTATGGGTTTATGGTTTCAATTTTTCTCTCTCTCTCTCTTTTTTTTTTTCCCGAGCCAAAGACCCCTCGCTGTGCATGCGTTACCACCCATGCAGTGTTTGTGTCATGATGACCACTGGCTGCTGTTAGATTCATGAGTTTAATCCCTGGAAGCGCTCCAAGCATCCACTTTGCTGCTGCCCTGTCCTCTCAACCAAACATCAAACTCTTGCCTATAGCGCAGAATGCAGTGAGCCAAGGGGATGTCTGCATTTGGCATCATGTTCTATCAGGAGATCAGCCCGAGATGAATAACCGCTGCCCTTGACTGCATCATTGCTACTGAGCGCGCTCGGTATTGCCGCGGTAGTTTGTGCAGTTTATTTAACAGCCTGCCTCTGTAAACATATCACAACAGTGGACGCGGTGGGCAAACACCCATTCTGTCCCGATATGACATCTCTGCTGCTAAAAAAAGAAGCTAAGATTTTAATTAGCACTTAATGCAGCTTTTACAAATTAACACAAATTATGTAATTTATTTTCTTCTGTCTGCAGCAGCTGTCTTGTAAAGAACTTATTTATATTAGAATAAAAAGGGCACCGTGTGTTACTTCACAGAGAGATGACATTCATGGGCCGTGGAGTCAGATGGGGGGGGGGGCACAGAGGGCGACCTCGGTGCAAATTTGTATTCCTATTACGCCTGACAGCTGAGATGCTTCAGGATTTGTCGGAGAAAAAGGAATTGTTCGCAGCATCAGATCTGAAAATCCAACCTCATTTGTCGCCAATACTCTGGGCTTCTGTGTTTATAGACATCCATATTTCATTAATCTGCCTCACCTTGCCGGAGTCGGTGTGAAAATGACAATAAAAAACGGAGGATGAAATGAGCTACGGTATAAAAAGCGAACCCATTCAGAGTCAGACCTCCGAGCCCTCGGCCCGACCCCGACTCACCCCCCCCAGCATCACTTATCATCTGTCATGTTTGAGTCATTACAGACAGAGACTCAGCTGTTTGATGCAAGTTTTGCAGTTTATTCCTGTGCAGATGTGGCTTGTTATGAATTTTAAAAAAAAGATCAAAAAGCATAATGTGATTGTCTGTTTCTAAATATTTTCTCCTCCTTTCCTGGTTCCTGCTAAACAAATCTTCACAAATAAGGTCACAAATATGCAGTTTGATATATTTTAAAAAGACTTTTCCTAAAACAGATGGTCACTGTAGTTTTGACCAAACATGAGTCAATTTGATGGGGACTATTTTCTCGTGCGGATTCACACAGGTTTGGCTCTGTAGCTAGTATTAGTCTAGTAACTTCAAAGTACACGTTCAAACTGCGTCAACATTTTACTACACAGAGGTTGTAATAAAACTCATCCTCTGCTGGTTTTGTGTTGTCATCATTTTTTTTGACAATAAGAAATAATATAGATCATCTCCAGTCTCGTCCTTCAGCTGTGATACAGTTCGTCTTAGCTCTTATCTCCTGCACTTTGTTAAAACTCTGGAGTGATTCAGAGGAGTTTATGTTGTTGTATTTATGTTTCACCTCTGCTGTTTCACGCACAAACTGCAAGGTTCAGTCCAGAGAAACCAAATGAAAGAAGGTGAGAACTCAAACAGAGGTTAAAGATTATCATAAAAAATGTATTTTACACTATGGAGGCTCATTTTCCTATGATTAAGTCGACTCATTTCATCGTGTTTAATTTGGCTTCGGGTGAGACCTCTGCTGTGGCAGAACCCCCCCGACCCCCCCCTCCCCCGAAAAGGAAATCGATAGGTCTCCTTTTAGACACACAGTCCTATAAACAATCCCAGAAAAAGATCAATACGCTACAGGAAAGTGAACAAGGGAGCACGGGGGAGTCAGGCGCCCGAGCACCTCGCATCACAGATATCATTGTCTTTTTAAGAGAATATCAGATACACGCTTGCTCTGCGAGGCGAAGATAAGTTTTTATCAACATACTTTTGGAAACTCCCAAGAGAAATAAAAACAAAGCAAAGACGTTGGGATCTTTCGACTCGGAGGATTTCGGCGGCATAAATATTCAGCGCGTCGCAAATAATGCACAAAGTGGAACCTTGCCTAAAGTCGACCGTGTTTCTTCTGTCACTTCCAGCCGAGATAAAACCACGCGTAAAACAAAGCAGTGATTCATGCATACTGTACACAGTTCATTATCTTTGGGGGCATTTCTGGAATCAATGCACTCGTTTGAGTGAGCCACACTGGAAACAGCTGATGGTCACAAGTTTTCCACTGCATGCTGGATTGTTTCCTCCAGTGCTTCGGGCTTTGACCTTAATATTGGTTTGACATGGCTATATGATGCACATTTCCTCTGACTGCTGACCAAGCTGCCTCTCTGAGAGCGGCAGGGAGGAAAGACTTTGTCCTGCTGAGCCCTCGTGAGTATGGAGGAAAAAAAAAAAAAACATGGGGTAATCAGACAAAGATGGAATTTTTTTTTTTTGCAAAAGGTAGACGTTGCAGCAGATGGTGGATTAAAGTAAGATAAACTAAAGCAGATCAGAAAGTTATGAGATCTCATTTTCTCTCTCTCTCTCTCGAGCCAGTATGAAACACTTATCCCACCTTCTCCAGGCAATGCCGAGCTGAGAATGAGGCCCCAGCTAACTGTCACAGGGCCGTTCACACTGAGGAGGTCTCTGTTCGCCGCTAATGACTGTGGAACACATGACTTTACCTCCGCTGCACGTGGAGGAAGGAGGACGCTGCCGTGAGGAGCTGAGCATGAGACCAAGGAGTAATGACAGTCTGCAGACGTTTGCAGGGAAACACAGGCCTGAAAAAACATAAATAAAACCGAAGGTGATCATTGTTGTGTGATCTGATCAGATTCATTGATTGTTGTAAATATCTGCTTCTTCTGAATTTAATGGCAGCAGCATGTTTCAAACAAGCTGTGACAGGAGCAACAACAGACAAAAAAAGAGTTGTGGACTGATCCAGAAACACCTGTTTGGATCCTTCCACAGGTAAACAGGTTCATTGGTAACAGGTGAGAGGATCATGATTGGGTCTGAAAGGTTCATTCTGGAAAGACTCAGTTGATCACAAGTGAGGATGGAGAGAGGGTCAACACTTGTCAGGAAACACAGTTTGCTCACAAATGATTGATCCCAACTTTTTCAGCATCAGGGTTGTTGTTGGTGTTTCAGAGGTTCCTCTGGACGAGCCGTGGTCACGCCAGCGTTCAAGCGGCGAAGTCATATTTTTCAGGGCTCTTGACTTGCCGGATGTTGCTTGAAGCAGGATGATGTAACGTTTGAAATAAGAAACAGCAGACTCAAAGCAGTCCCATCAGTGTCACATGGTCCGGTGTTGCCGTTAGCTACGATGGCTAATTTTAGCTAACGTTAAATTCTCGTGCTGCTGTTGTCCTTTAACTGCCACTGCAGACACTTCAGTTCAGTGGTACCTTCCTAGCTTTAATTATAGTTGTTAATTAGTCAGAACACTTATATTCTCTGGAAAACACAGCAAAATAAAGCTCAGTTTACGATATTTTTCAGCCATGTTCGTTGCACTGGTATAAAGCGAAAAACAAAATAATGCACAAGTAAAGTTTAAATTACAGTATTTTGTGCAGCATCTTCTGACCGATCGGCTTTTCAGAACCAAAGACTTGTTGTTTAATCACACTTACAGCATGCTACAGTGCCTCCATATAGCAAGTGGCTAACATGTTTTTATAGGACACTGGCATGGGCACCTGAGCATGAAGCCAATTAAACTGTGGCTCCGCATGCTAACAGTGTGACGGACTTTTCTTCGGTGCACATATTACTAATTTGGAAAAGTGATGAGGCCTTTGCACTCGTGTTGGGCCTCGATGTGTACACACCGAACACGAGGACACGGCTTCCTCTGGTAATTCCCAATAATGAGCTGACCTTTCCCGATTTCCAAAACACCATTTTCAGCTTCAGCAGGAAGTTATTAGTGTTGCAATTCTTTCCTATTTAATATAAAAAAAGACAGGGATTATGATCTGTCCTCTGCCGTCTCTGCTCACTTCCCACACACTGTGATTACTCTCCTCTGAATGGAGATTGGTGTTATGCAGAGGAAAGCAGAGCAATAACTGTTTCTGGAAACCCCTCCCGACTCGACGCGTATTTTTGTGACATTGTGCAATAATCAACATAATTCTGTGCTGACAGAATGGCAGCCACACCTCATGCTGATCAGCAGATTAGTCGATGGGAATATATTAAAGGATTCTCAGCAGCTTAGGGGGCCAAGAGACTAATTTATCCCAGATCATGAACGCTCTACTGGCAAACATTCCTGACAAAGAAATATCGCAACGATGGGACTTTTTTTTTCTCTCTCTCTCTCTCTCTCTTCAGATGAGTCACATGCCGAGGCAAATCATCTGCTCTCAATCGTGGTGTTTGTGGAGACGCTAATAGAGGAGCATGAAAACGTCTCGACTCAGAAGTTCTCACAGTCGCTCTGCAGCTACAGGAGTTCTCAGGGAGGGGCTGGCACTCATGAGCCAGTTCAGATACGCCGTTCAATAAATCACAGTCGAGCATTTGAAAGGAATTTTAAATGGCATTCGGACCTGAATTCGAGGACGTCATGCTCGGCAGAGACTAAAAAGCAGCAGTGGAAAGCGCACTTCAGGCCACCTTAACAATAGTGTGGAAAGTGGCACAGAGGGACTGTATCAAACATGCAGAGAAATTGCCAAGGGGAGCTTATATTTGCATGACACTGTGACACCCTGTGTTTATTAGCATGCAACCTCAGCTTTTGCACTCTGCGTCGGCAGAAAAAACCTCTCCCCTCCACCTCTTACCCCGCCCCTCCCTCGCTGGAGCCCAATCCATTCCGGCTCTTTAGCGGCGGGCCTCGGCGTCCGGGCATGCTCAGTGAGCGTGGCTAATCAGCCCAGCCGAGTCTCGTCCTTTGACGGAGAGAAACCCCCCCCTCCCCTGTCGGCGCGCCGCTGCAGATGAACCGGCGGTGCTCCGACTCCAGGAGGTGTGGATGAGCGAGCGGAGGGGAGGCGTGGGGGGGGTAAATGAATTAGCCACACATCTAAACAGTTCATCATGTCGTGTTTACTCTTCCAGATTTGGCAGGAAATGCACAAACAAAGTGTCCCGTTAAGTGATGATAATTCCACTTCTTCCAGAATTTTGCAAGGTGTGTGGGAGTTTTGTTTTTTTTTTTTTTTTTCTTGTCGCCATCTCTGCAGACGTTTGAATAGCACAGGCTTCATGCATATGTAGAAGTAGAAATTCAGCAGTTCGCGATTTAAGGTGAGATTCAAAGCCTAATAGTGGCTTCTATGTAGATGTGCAGCTCTGCAGGTTTCTCTGGTAATTGGTGATAACATCTGAAGACTATGTAGGCATATAGCATCTGAGCTACTGCTTCTTTCCAGCAACAAAGGCAGAGAACGGGCTCTATCACAGCGTCGGCGAACGAGAGGGGATATTAAAAAAAATTCAGGATTAGCATTTTAACATCATATTCGGGGCAGATAAATGGACGCTGACTGGCTGGAGATTAGTTGTTCTTTTTTAGATGTGAGCGCGTCGCGGCGCACCGGGAGATAGAGGCATCTAAGACAACACGGTGACCCTTGGTGAAGCAACAGAAAAAAAAAACAGTGTACATTTTGACGGCATCATAAATCACGGCGCTCGTGGCAGGCAGCCCAATTGTGCTGCGAGGGCAGGCTGAAGCTACCATCATCCCTCCTCCCGTGTCCCCTGGCTGTGTCTGAAGAAAGAAGTGGAACGGCGAAAACATGTCTGCTCTCGCCGCCTCTCTCTCTATCAGCATTGATCTGCGGGCGGGCGGGCGGGGCCGTCGGGCGGGGCCGTCGTCACGATGCCGTGCCTTTGCGGCGTTTTTGACGCGGGGTTGACAAAGTACGGAGGAAAACAGCACAGCATCCCCGGGCGCTCGAGGTTTAGCGCGGCTGAGATGCACTGAAATGCACTCTGGGAGGAAGGCTCTTTTAACTTGGAGAGATTGCACATAAAAGTACTGTACGAGGGGGGGGGAGAGGGGGAGGAAATGCAGACGGAGAGAGTTTGCCAAAAAAAGAATCCGAGTCGGACTTGGTGTGTGGGTTTGGAGGAGGGCCGGTGGAAATCATCTTTATCCTGAAAGTGGAAGTGTCCGGGCTTAGCCATCACAACAAACACGGTCAGCCCGGGCTTCAGCTTTGGTTAAGATGACTCCAGGGAGTGTGGACAGTGGGAGGAGGCCTTGGATGCTTTCCTCTCCTTTCCCTTCGCTTCTCATCCTCCCCACCCACTCCAGCAGCTGTTGACGTGGGCCATCATGGGGAATTTGTCTCATTCGGTCGGAGGGAAGGATTAGGCCTGAGCTCAGCCACAGATGGACTGAGACTGCCCCCTATTAATAAATCCTCCTGTGATGTTGTATATTCATCTGGACGTGTTTTTTTTTTTCCTCCCTCTTTTTTTTTGAGTTGCGAGCAGCGAGTGGACATGTACACAGCGGCATGCTAATCTGCCCGTTATAAAAGTTACAGAGAGGGAGAGAAAAAGTGACATGACGAATTGAAAGGGGGTAGAAGGAGGGGGGGAGGAGGAGGAGGGGGGTGGAATGGCCTTCTTCTTCTTCTTCTTTTGCATAATTTGGTTCCTATTAGCGACATCATTCAGTGGGTTTTTTCAGATGATAATTTGGAAATCTGGGGTTGCGGCGCTAATCCAGCGGCATTACACTTTACCGAGGGATTACTGAGTGACAACTTCAAGTGAAACGAAAGATGTAAGGGCCTCTTAAGCCGTGTTCCTATTAAAAGCCACAGTGCGGCGTGACACTGTGGCAGGCTTCATTGCACACTTGCCAACTAGTTGGGGATATATATCCCCTGATAAACGCTCCAGCGCTCATAGGGATTTTTTCATCTTTCTCTTCCTTATTTCTTCACCCTCTGCAAATATTAAATAATTTTTTTTTTCAGACGGGCTTTTATTTTTTGTATGCTGCTGGTTGTTTGGGTTGCTTTGGGGAGGGTGGGGTGGGGGGATTCGGGGGCTTGTAGTGCAAAGGTTGAGTGTTTAAGACCTGACATTTTAAAGAGGGAAGGCTTTTCGCTGCTTTTTCCTCGTCAATCTCTCTGATGCCGCTTTGCTATCTGAGGGAGCAGCGGAGTCGCTTAATGCTTCACCCAGGTGACTCCCCAACAAAGTTTAATGAGTTTTCCTTCCCGTCAGTCGCCTTAAATCCTCTCAGGTGTTTGTAGAAATTACGACACCTTTAAAGGATGAATGCATTGTATTGCAATTTGGGTTTTTCTTTTGTAGTTGTCATCATCTTCTTAACATCAATGCAGTATTGCTTGAACAAATTCTGGGACAAAAAAAACAATCCAATTAATTAATGAGGTGATTCTGAAAGTGCCTGATTTCAAAAATTTCAAAAATTTGATTTCTTCATTTCCAAGTGAATCCTGTTTTAATAACCTGCTTTGGCCTCAGTCTTTTAGCAAAATATCATGTATGTAGCCATCAAGCAAAACATTTAAGATCCTTTAAAAAGACTCTTGTTTAAAGAAATTCAGATAAAAATATTAAAAAGTCAGCAGGAGACAGTTCTTTAAAAATGTAGCTATTTTAATATTAAACCCGACGCTGGTGTGCTGTAAATGAAAAGCCTCCTTCCACCTCTGGAATCAAGGCCTCCTTGTTCAGAAGCTGTAAACTTGCCGCCGTTATCACGGAGAACTTCGTGTCATGTGAGGATGGAAAGTTTGACAGTGAGATCGAACTCCGAGAAAGAAAAAAAAATATTTGAGAAAATTTTGAATAAAGAAAGTTTTTTGCAAGGACGCCGTGGATGGATATTTGAAAGCAGTATGTGGTAAATTGCCTTGTGAAGTAATAAATTTGGGAACAGCTCAGACATTTCTTCCCCTCACAAGTAAACAGAGACAACAGAGAAGCAGCCATTACTTTCCAGTACCTCCACATGGGGAGATATTGGTGTCCTATGGCTCTGCTGAAATGAGTCTGATGCAGAGATCAAAGACACACGCAGGAGGGTTAAAGCAGAAGAGTGAAAAAAAAGAAAAAAAGAAAAAGAAGAGGTGTTGTTTTTTCCCCACAGTGACCTGGATATGCAGCCAGTTCAAGACGCATTGCTTTCCTCTCCTGTCTGCTGACTGGATCCCCGGAGAGGGACAAAGTAACTGTTCAATCCCAGGTAATTAACTTCACCACGACCCAGGGAACGCTCGCACCAGACACCACAATCCTTTAAGCACAACACTCCATTAGTCATATCCCACAAGGCCTTGCAAATGGCAGGACAAAAACAGGGGCATGCTGGGGGCTCGTCCGGCCCGTATAATCACCGACGCACCGGCAAAATATCTCCATTAGCCCGGGTCGCGGTGAGAGTGTGTGTGAGGAGTTTCTGCTGGATCAGGATCAGAGCTCGCTCCCGAGAGGCCGGTTTTCAGGATGCACACATATAGGAGAACTTTAATCAGCATCAAAACATAATGCAGATGTAGTCAGGAAACAGAAGGGAGGCGGAGCTGAGTCAGGTCCTCGGTGTGAAACGGACAGGTGCTGTTCGCATGGTGCACGAGGACACTCTCACTTTAATCACACGTTAGTTCAAAAGTGGTGAAATCGAACCACGTGAGCGAATAAAACATAAACGTGAAATGCGAGGAATCATGTGCGAAAGCTTACATTCCCCATATAAATTAGTGTGAAACGTTTCTCATGTGACGGATTCACATACCGTCCAGACCCGTGTGGCTCATCACATGCAAAACAGACATGTAATTAAAAAGCACATGACTTCACCACGTGTGGTTTTGGGGGAATTTCACAGAGTTAACACGACATGACCTGAATAAACTGGGGCAGAACATGTCGCTGTCATGATGATATGTATGTATATAGTTTGTACTTCTCTACTACATTTATCTGACAACTGCAGTTACAAGTTACTTTGAAGATTTGACATCTTAAAATATGACGTTTTCTCGACACTACAGTTTATAAAGTCAGTAGAAGTACCAGCTAACATGGTGTAATGAGTACTTTTACTTTTGATACATGATGAGTGCAGGATAATTTAACACTTCTCTACTTTTGAATCCTGGATTTGAACTTTTCTCATCATGTGATCATCGGACATTCACCTCCTCCAAATTAAACAACAAAATATTAGTTAAAATGACACATGTGAATGTTTTCTGATTCAGATTCTTTTTCAAAGCTGTTACAAGTCACAGTTAATGAAGTAAATCTGTGTCGTGTTGTGCCGCTGTGGTTAAGGTTCGGTTTGGTTTGGGCAGAAAAACAACTCGGTCAGAGTGACGGGAAAGATCATGGTTTGCTTTAAAATGATTATGATGACTGTTTGCCATCACTGGATGTTTGCATGAATCATGAAGTTCACACAGATCATTAAAAAATAAACAGTCTCACAGACCATTTACACACATACACACATATAGCTGAACACACAAAGTAGCCTATATTAATATTTTTATTGTATGTGGCTGCATGCAGTATCTGACACTTTCTCTCTGCAGTTCATGAAAATAATATTATAAATTATTGAGATATACTGTATATAGGCTTTGAATACAGTAGATTAGCGACTTCTTATCAATCCATATCAATTTCAGACTTAAAATAATGTACAGCTTTAAGCCCCACCCATTTCTGCACTCACTTCCGGTTTAGGCACCGCCCACTCCGAGTACAGATACAGATAATGTAGATGGTTAAACAGATACAGATACAGATAGTGGTGTACTCGCTCATCCCTAGTCGTCATATGATCAACATGTGGTTCAGGTTATGGAAGCCGCCATCGACCTCCTCTTTATGCAGGTTTAATCACTTTATTGCAACGTCACAACTAATCCGGCCACTAGAGGCTTGTACATGTTTTGGTCCAGTTTGTAAAATGACTGATGTCGACCTTTACTTCAGACGATCTATTCATCAATCTCACACTTCTTAACACAATCTTAATTCATATTATACTTCCTGCTTTAATCTAACCAGTAGGACACGAATCCTTCCAGCCTGAAAACAAACAGCCGTATTGTCAGCTGCTGTGTTCATATACAAACAACTGGTAATGTGCAGAGACAGTGTGGCTGGTTTCCCTCCTGGACCTGCAGCCTGTTTACAGTCATTTCAAGACGGGTTGGGAAAAAAACACAAGGCGTAGGTTGATGAAAGTGTTCGATGCAGTTAACACAAACAAAGCGCCCGCTCCAGATAAACACCCCTATATGTATCTAACGTACAGAATGTTCTGATCAGACGCCGCGGCAATTACTTTCATGCAGCCGCGCGGCGTTACATGAACAAAACGTCCTCAACACGCGTGATTGTTCCTTTCAGATGAGAGTTCTCTGCAAATCAAATCTAAACACAGTCCGTGCGTCCGGGTGTAAAAATTGAATGTGTTCAGTCAATAGAATATCTGCAAATGTCAAAGCAGCTTGAATCAAAAAGCTTATTGAAATTTCAATGCGGCCGTACGGGTGTCTCTAATGAGGTAAGAAAAGAACAGTGTTTCTCTGACTGTGCAGCAGTCTAACCAATTATCAGACTTCCCTGCTGCTGAACCATGGGAGAAAGTCCATAGGTGATGGCGGGGAGGACGAGGGGGAGGACGAGGGGGAGGCCGCCTTGTTTAAGTGAGAGAGAACAGATAATGGACTTTGGAGCTTCTCTCGCCGCTCGCTCTCCCTCACTTCCTCCCCGACACTCTCAACAAAGCCATCAGAGATCCAGGCGTGTGATTGGACGATATATGTCAAAGAGAGTCTGATTGTCTTCGCAGATGTTTTATTCATCTTTCGGCTGCTGTGCACCTTCACGTTCAAGTTTGTCAGACGACATAATACAGAATGTGTGTGCGACTGTTTCTCGTGCTCTGATCCTGTCGTTGCAGCTTTATAAAAAAAAAAAAAAAAAAAGGGTTGGTCAAATTTACAGCGCACGTCTTTGCACAAACATTTGCTCAGTCATCCCGCTCCATTCTGACGCATTTGGACGACACGCTGCATTTTAAACTCGCTCCGTCCCGTCCGGATCCCCCGGCAGCCCGCCTGCCTTCCTCTCTGGCATCGCTGTGGATCAGGGTTTCATGAAAGGCTGCGAATGTACAGAGCGGCATAATGTGATGTATTTAATCTGACAAGCCATCGATTCTGTAAGTACTGGTGCCCAGCAGTTTGTTTTCTCCCTCTGTCAAACACGGTCAAGTTTACTTTGGTGCATTTTTGCATTTGGTTCATTTGCGTCGGCGCTGTCCAATTATAAAGCAGCCGGGCCTGGTAAACAAAAGTCACATGGACTCAAATGTAGCTTGTTAATTGGACAGGGTTTTGCTACCCTGTCATCCTGCCAGGTCAGAGATTTGGTGGGGCCGGTGGGGGGGCGGAGGTGGGTGGTCGGCCAAAAGAACTCTGATTTGACTCCCTGTCGCTGATCATTACGGGCTTCTTTGCTGTGACTTACCTTCTCTGCTGTTAAAGCCAGCGCAGACAGGAAGTAGCTGAGTAAGAGTTTGGCCCTGAGTCCATGTTTTTCTGTTTGGCCTCTGGGTTTGACGAACAGCCGGTCACCAGATGCAATATCAGCCTCTTTGCATTCATATGTTCGGGACTGTTTACAAGCTCTGATATCATTCATTCTCAAGCGGCAACCTCCGCCGCTGAAAAATGAAGCCAATGCGGAAGTGCAAAAAAGCTGCAGTTCCTCGAATAACCACTAGAGCAGGCTGCAGAAGGGAGTCAATTACATTTGAGCCCCATGTTAAAATGTCCGATTTTA